>JAKTPU010000148.1:0-16736 GCA_030556285.1 Lipomyces yamadae | reverse complement strand
TAGCAAGTCATTTTAATTTGAGCCTTGTATTTGCAAGGGTGGTGATGTTGTTGCAAAGTTGTAATGGTACGGTACGCTTGTCGGAACTAACGATTAGGCACCATACTCACAATTGCTTATGACCGGGAGGATTTCAGGGTTGAATCGTAACGTAGTTTTAGAATCACTCCCCGACGACATCAGCAGTCAATTGTTGAGCCGCACTCGATGTAACTCAATTGCCGCTTATAAGGCGTCGCTCAGTGGCAACTGGACAAGATGTCAAAATATGTTGTATAGTTTCATACCATTGTCAGTTTTATTCGTCATGTCCCATTATTATTTTCACGAAAGCTCCTCGACTATTCGGACTCCGAGGTCCAAGACGTACTAACAGCTTAATCCTTTAGTTGTTGTCCAAGAGGTATCTGGCAAACTCAATCCATCAGCGACTTAGAGAGGGTAATGCAAATCTAAAGTAGGAGTTGCCACGGGTCGCAGTGGGCTGTCAGATCTTCACTATCAAAATTGTGACAGCCGGAGCCAGTACGTTGAGAATCGGCTTTCGATTGCAGTCTATCGTCTTTCGTAGTTGTATTCGATTTGGGTTACCATTCATCAGCATGTCGGCTAAGCTATCATCAGCTAGACATACGTGTCGCTAACAACGATTAGGTCTTATACATTATCGCAATGAAGTTATTAAATACAAGAACAGGGCAGAGTGCAGGAAACTTTTGAAAATACATGATCAGAAGTATAACAGAAGGAAAGGAAAAAGAAGATTGCACCGCACGATTCATTCTGGCAACAGCACTACCGTCTTAGAATGTACGCGTTCCAGTGCGGTCTGCAACATCAAGGCACGAAATTTGGATTCGAACCAGTCACGGCGAAAAAAGTTTACTGGCGTGCTCTCTATCTGTCCATTACTAAGAATATGAGTGGGAACACAGTCTCCCATCACGACCTCGTGAAGATCAGGTGATATGTTCCCCCCCACGAACTCACCCTGTCTGACAACTGTCTATCAATTCATATTAGCTGCCATATTTCACACAACGGTTTTCTCACGTACAAATGATTGCGTGGCGCGGAGTGCAGTCTCGGGAGCACAATTCTCGTCGGGGTGGCGGAATGTCTCCAGCACTACATTTCCTACTCGCCCAAACCAGGTCACGCCATCCTTGAGCAGCGGTCCATACGGACATTGTGTCAACTGGCCACGGAGATCTCTTTTAATCTCCTCAATTGCGATGTTGGCATCATGGTCTGAATTATAGTACTTTGTACGTGGTCGTTTGCCCCTGTTGCCTTCAGTAATGGACATCGCGATACCGACACGGCCGTGCAGTGCACACACAGACCAGGAGATCGCAGCTCGGAGACTTTCATACGTCTGAGAGACACCAACCTCAATGGCTATCATAAGCGTATTATCATCGTTTTCTATATATGCTAACGCAGTATCCCATGCTCTTGTCGTGTTCCCATGGCCAGTGCCTCTAGTCGTTGTCGTGTCGGACATAGTACAGATTCCGCTTGCCATAGCAGCATCTATTGCTTGATTCTGCACGACTGCATCTCTGATATTGACCATTAGTTCGTTCGCCATTCCACTGTGAAGCGGACTTGGGGCTGCCACGACAATGGCAGTATTCCTCGAACTGTCATACAGCAGCTGAGGATACCTTTAGTTCTCTTTCAGCAGTTGTCAGGCAGACATTGTAGACATGTAATACATACCTGGCCCCTTCTTCTTCGAGAATCTCTTGAACTCGGTCGTATTCGTCTCGAGTTGCTGACACCTCCAGCTGCGTGTCCGGCGAGAGTGGCCGCCTTACCAGGTCCAGCAGTTCCGTGTGTTCCATTAGAGTGCTCTTGCGAACAGTTGATCTTTTCTTGTGAGGTAGAATTGCGATGTCTGAGGATCTCTTTGTTGTCTTCCTCTGGCGTCTGCTAAATGTATTTTGCTGCGTGACATTGCGCGAGGACAGACGATCGTCAGTTGCAGATCCATGACTTTTCGGGTCGCTGATGGTACCCATAGCTAACCTCGGTAACAGGATCGATGGCTACAGTGGCAGAAAAGACGCAGGTGGTATGAATGATCAGAATTCTCGACAGCTCAGAAATTACTGTATTTGCGAAAAACAGAAACCGGGAATATGACGACTGTATCCAGTTAAAATAGGCATGTTTGGATTCCGACTGTATTTTGAACCACCCCGCGCCGCACGCTCGCTGATCTCTGACGTTATCGCGTGATGCATTTTAAGCCTATGCTGAAACCTAATGCTCAAATATACGCCCGCGGTACACAAAATAAGCCTTAAACAGAGGGTAAGGGCTAACTAAAAAATGCGAAAAAGGTTTACCTTCGTGCTCTCTATCTGTCCATTACGAAGAATATGAGTGGGAACACAGTCTCCCATCACGATCTCGTGAAGATCAGGTGATATGTTCCCACCCACATTCTTGCTAGTTTTGGTGTCAAAACTTTAAGGAAACTTTAAGGAAAATCTGCTTAACCCTTACCCTAAAGGTACTACTACCTTCTGTTAGTAGTAAAAGAAGTAGGTTTACGTTTATTCCATAATAGGTCTAGTGGCAATCCTGTTGTCCGTTACATTCCTCAAGTCCCCTTGCCCTCATTGTTTACATCTACACGGCATAACGCGTTTCTTCCTGGGTGTTGTTTACCGTCTGCAAATTTCCTTCATATTACATGACAACATGGTCCAGCACGGATTGGGGTTAGTGTATGTTTTTATGTTTTCAGGGCACAGTCAGCCGCTATTACTAACATTCAACAGTTACTTTGGGGGCCTAGTTATTTTTGTCCAGCTATACGAGCACTGTATTCCGGATACTACCTAGTCCATGGCCTAGTTACTCATTTACCGTAGTCAGCACTCAGCCAGTCAGCCTCGTGTGTCACCTTCATTTCATTCAGGCACTAAATAACCGCCGGCTTCCTTTTTATTTACGTCACCACTCCCAATTTCTCTTCCTATCTTTACTCCAATTCATCGCAACTTCTAACCAAGACTGCTGGTAAAGCCTAAAGCCTTTTTTTTTTGAAAAGAGTCAAAAAAATCGCGAAAGGGCAAGTCCTCATCACTGGGTGCAGCGATGATGGCATTGGATATGGTCTGGCTCTCACCTTCCAACAACAAGGCTACCACGTTTTCGCCACAGCTCGTAACCCGGATAAAATGTCCAAATTGAAGGACCTGCCGAATATTACATTGCTGACTCTAGATGTCAAAAACACGGCCCATATTACAGCTGCCGTCGAGGCTGTGAAAGAGTTTACCAGCGGCACTGGCACACTAGACTACTTAATCAATAATGCCGGCCGGAATCATTTCATGCCTACCTTAGACGAAGATTTGGATACACTCAGAGAATTGTTCGACACCAATGTTTGGGGGCCATTGGCCATCACACAGGCCTTTGCTCCTCTCTTGATCAATGCCAAAGGGGCAGTGGTCTTCATCACTTCCGTTTCGGGATATGTCAATGTTCCGTATATGGGTATGTCTATCCTATGCTTCACCTTTTATCTTATTTATTTTATTTCCCCCTCTCCCGCATAGTCAAGCTTATTAGAATATCCAGGGTCCTACGCAGCTTCGAAGCGCTCTATGGAGCTAATCGCTGAAACTCTCCGTCTCGAGCTGAGCCCTTTCCGCGTTCGGGTCTTGTCAATTGTAACTGGTGCTGTCCAAACCCAGGGCCAAACCTATTTCGGAGATTTTCACCTACCCGAGGGCTCCCTCTACAAGTCTGTGGAGGAGATTATTAAAGCCAGGGCCCAAGGCCATGACGGCTATCCAAGAATGGATCTTATGACATACTCCAAATCAGTAGTCGCCAAATCACTCAACGAGGTGCATCGGGGAAATTTTGGCTTGGAAAATAATAATGCTGCAACGATCAAGTTCGGCGTCTATTACCTTCCGACCTCCATTATGGTAGGTTGCCCCGTCACTAGAACTGGTTTTTTGCACTAACTTGTCTATTCTCCATTAGGACAAAATAACGGTGAAGGACACCGGGCTGGACAAGCTGTCGACGCGGGTCTTATAACCTGCCAGCTCGCCCCCACGAATCCGATCTCTTCTACACCATCCTAAAGATCGTCGCGTCGCTCTTTGTTGCTAGTAGGATTTTATAGCTTGGATAATCCTCCATCCCACACTGCCACCACGATATTGTAATGATCATGTATTTCACCCACTCGCTCCCTGATTACAATGTTTTACCTAAAGAATTCGACCAGCGTTGTGGATTTTTCTGATTGATAACATATTTTTAAGAGAAAGACAATTCTCACTAAACCCTTCACTGCCAGCTTACAACGAAATCAGCATTTCTCCTGCAGGAGAGAGTACTTTGCTCGAGGGCGAGTACGACCAATCGTAACTGTAACGCATGCAGAATGCAGCTGATACAGATAAGAGCAGATCATTTACTCCGATAGAGATTGGACCAAGATATTTTTCGTTGGTACTGAAGTGGTATCCTTGGTCGTTGTACTTCACGAAAGCAATATTCTCACCCAATCCAGCGTCATTATTGTACACATACAACAACGCAGATTCAGAGCTGAGTTGTGACTGTACAGTCACATTCACAAATTGGCTAACGCCAACCGCATTGGTGTCATAAAACGGGGTGTCCACAGGTACCAGAACGTTGTCTTCGATTAACATCCAATAGTCTGCGGTAGAGGGCAACAAAACTCCTAATAATCCTGAAAGCTTTACCAAGCAGAGATTAGGTTCAGCGGCGACGCAGAGACAAGCATGGGCGATTATAAGAGCCACCCCGAGAGATGCAACAATTCCGTTCTTGAAATACATTGCTCTACAAAGTTAGTGGATACAATACTCTATATATATATATATATATACCTACTAACATACGAGTCGTAACCTCCTAGATTGGATGCTTGTTAACGATAGAAATATGATCTTTTCACAATGAGAGGAGTGAACTCAAGTGCGAGAATGGCACTCGTTTATATATCTTGGCTGACACCATAGCCCTCTCCTCGTTAAATAGGGAATGTGGATTCCGGTCAATATACCGATAACTGGCAACGAATCAGAGCAATCAGACCAAATAATGTATCATAGAGAATGCATAGCTGGCCATAGAAATACCCGAACATGCCGAGGATAACGACAAATGAAGCTAGTTCTGCCCGTCAAGGTGTTTTGAATGAGTAGACGACAATTTGAGAGACACGGCTTAGAAGGTTAAGGCCCGCTCAGATGCGAGTTGAAGAGTTTGAGTTCAAACGAGGCGCATGCTTAGAATCGTTACTCGTTAGCCGTTATGCTATGCAGCTAAATCTGGATGAAACTAATCGGTTTTTGTGTGTTGACGTGCCGAAAGATCGGCACCGATACCGGCGGTCGACGCAACGGGTAAGAGTGCCTTTCACATCAAATTTGAGGCAAACTTGCTTCAGACTAGCGGGCGGCATTAACATAGGACATAGGTCAGATCGAGGTCGGTTCTATTAGCCAGCTTGGGCTGCTACCAAGACCCATCTTGCTTGATCCCCAATGCTGAAGCTTTTGAAAACCATATCACTAATTAAAAATCAATAGCAATTGACTTATGATCTGGAAATTAGATTACAGAAGGTAATGGCGATTCGCGGAGCAGTTTACAGCTGATCACGGCGAGTTCCGCAAAATTACCCGGCCGTTGGAAAGAGGTTCGGCATGTTCACCAACTCGGACATCGGCTAACGGCACTGTCAGTCCGTCACATATGAGGCTTGGCGGCTATCATTCAGGTATGTGTACGTTAATGTCCGGGGTTCAGGAATGAAGTCCCTTTTAGTCTGATTCCTATGCAATTAGAGGGAGATATTGCTTTTATAGTTCCATTAGTATGCATCGTCTAATAGTAGGAGATTAGAACGTTCCTTCGAAAAGACTGGTGCCGTTTAGAATACCAAAGAAGAGATAGAAAGTTCTTTGCTCCGTCTGGAAGCCGTTATATCCCAGTACTAGGCCTATATTAGCTACATCCGTGCCTATTTTGCCGATCTCACGTGTAGCTACACGTGATATCTTGCGAGCATCGCAAAGAATTCTTTTTACGAATAAGTTAAGTGAAAAACTATTGAACCCTATTTGCTGTTCCTGGTTGTGGACTAGTTAGTGTGAATTGATACGTGCTCATGAAAATCCTTCATTCGTAACCTCGCGCATAGAGTTTCTGTGCTTAATTAGTAGACTTTCTAGCCTATTTCATCGATGGCACATGGCAGCTGCCTGTGACATAGCGCGAATTTTAAAGCAAATATCCTATTCGCACAGGTTTTGAGTTGCCGAATTTGAAAATTCGCAACAGTCATATGATCCAATGACAAACACCGTTCGCAGGGAAAGTCATAGTCTGCAGGAAAGTTCCGACTAAATAGTCCAGGGTCCCAAAGTCAAATGAAGGCCGTGTGGCACCAGGATGACAGATTAGTCCCCTAGCCTAATTGGTTGAAGGATAGGCGGATTTGGCGGAATGGGACATCCGCCATACTTTCTGGCTACGAAGGCGGCCTACAAATCCGGTATTAGTCAAACATGATCCGAGAGGTAGCCGAGGCGTCTCCAGGGTTCTGGGTTTTGCCTGCGAATAATTTACAGTCTCAATCTTTCTCCTAAGTCCCAATACTGTAGCTGGTTCAATGTTCTCCTTGCTAATTGTTGGCCGGCGAATATGTTTTACGTGGGCAATGACCGACGCCATGAAAGGTTCGTCAGCAAGCTGCGCTTGGTGGTGTACCTATTTGATCGCACTACTTGCTACATGTAGTATGTAAATTCTAAGGTTGGAGACCATATCGCCTTATGACGATATAGTCATGTTGTATCGCACGGACTAGACACCGACAAATTCACAGTGCTTCCCTTGCGATTGTATGCGTTTGATCCACCCCTTCTTCGTGAGCTCAGTAAGAGTATATCCAAGTGAAACGGAATCAATTCAGGGTTCAGGGTTTAAAACCCGCCAGTTCGCTGGTGTGGGACTCGTACTCAACTGTGAATATGGAACGATGTTTTGTTCCTTTTATTTGTCTATGTATATATCCATATATACATACAAACATGTGAGGTTTACCGAACTCGGGCTGAGCAAACTCGCCCAAATTACAGAGTGAGGGAGACCGCTGAGGCTTGCCTCCTCGTCATCTGGTCTTTGGGCCAGATGGTGTGCACGGTGGCCATCAGATTCGGGGGTGGTTTTGTTCTTGCGTCGCAAGTTCAAAATCACGGGGTCTGGTGGTCGTCTTTATGCAAGTAAGTGAAAATGTGTTTGCATCCCCTGACAGGGTAAATAGATAACCCTAACCTTCTCCTGCTATAGGTATTATATGATGGTGTCACTTTTTAAATGCTCAAGAAAGTGGCCAGAGTTTACTTTGCCCTAACTGAGGATGGGGAACTCTCACTCCGAATGTTCGTGGGCGCTTTGTCCGCATACGGAAACCTACCCACAGCCTAGTTTCTAAGCGTGAGCCGCACCACGCTCGCCTTGGAGTCATTACCTCCGACAAGTGGACGATCGTGATCCCGCAGATTACAGTAGAATTAACGAGTGTGCATCTTAGCGTAATCTGTGGTGATCGTGTCCGTGAATCGCATATTACGTCATATCCTAGATAGTATCTCCCGCGACCTGGGGGGCTGGGACATATATTCCCGCAATCCCCGCAATTCGATTAGCCGCCACATTTAGCCGCCACATTTCGCCGTCATCACTTATCTCAGCTTTGCTGTAGGACTTCTACTGATCTTTCTATAGGCTATCAATAATGACAGCTGTTCGTAAGCCAAATATTGGGGTATTCACTAACCCAAATCACGATCTTCATGTCGCACTTGCCGAACCTACAAGGCTGATCCCCGCCAATGGCGAGGTCATTGTCCATGTCTGCGCGACGGGTATCTGTGGGTGCGTTGTATCCAATGATCGTGAGCCAGCCAAGAAGAAATTGCGGCTTCTAACCAGCTCCAGGTCCGACATTCACTTTCAAAAGCATGGCCAGATCGGGCCCACCATGGTTGTCCGCGACGAGCATATTCTCGGCCACGAATCCGCCGGTATCGTGATCGCAGTTCACCAGTCCGTAACGTCACTCAAAGTCGGCGACAGGGTAGCCCTCGAGCCTGGCGTTCCATGTTACAAGTGTGACGTCTGCCTTCACGGTCACTACAACGGCTGCCCGGACGTACAATTCAAGTCGACCCCTCCAGTTCCCGGTTTATTGCGAAGGTATGTAAACCACCCGGCTGATTGGTGTCATAAGATCGACGATATGTCGTACGAAAAGGGTGCACTGCTAGAGCCACTCTGTGTTGCTTTGGCTGGGATCGAGAATTCTGGTGTGAGTTTGGGTGACCCTGTTGTCGTCCTCGGAGCGGGACCAATTGGTATAGTGTCCGCGCTATGCGCGCGTGCGGCCGGTGCGGAACCAATTATCATCACAGATATTAATCACGATAGACTCGTGTTCGCGAAGACGTTGATCCCGTCAATTCGAACAGTTAAAGTCGACCGTGGCAAAACTCCAGATGAAATTGCGGTTAACATCATCGATGCGGCAGGTGGGATCAAGCCTCGCGTTGCGTTAGAGTGCACTGGTGTCCAGTCCTCGCTTGCTACTGCAATCTTCTCTCTGAAATTCCGAGGTGTTTGTTACTGTATCGGAGTCGGCGCCTCTACACAGAGTATCCCGTTCATGCATTTGTCTGTCAATGAAATCGATCTCAAATTTCAATATCGGTACGCGAATCAATGGCCCAAAGCAATTCGGATCATGAAAGGGGGTCTGGTGGACGGTATCGAGCATATTATTAGTCACAGGTTCCCGCTCGAGGAGAGTGTGAAGGCATTTGAGTCAACTGCAGAAACTGGGAGCTTGAAAGTCATGATTGTAGATGAGGATTAGTTGGAACCGTCTGCTTGATTGAGAAAATTTTTATAGGTTACGTGCAGTCTAGGTTTGTTGGTAGAGTATTGTGAATTGGGTAAACAGAGAAAATATTAACCAAGGTTAGCTCACGCCGCCATTCTGTACTAGCTATAACAAGATTGTGTTGTGATTTGGACCTTTCTCGCTCGTCTGGCTTATCCGCTAGGTCCTCTATGTACCTCTTTTATCTAAACATGGCAAACAGGATTTTTTTGAGATATTCATGCACTCATGAGAATATATATCCATAGCCGCATCCGATATCCGCGGATAAGCACGTGGGAATTACAGAAATATAAATGAAAGATATTATGACCATCACTAATATGAGTATACCGTTCAACTGGTCTAAAGAGAAAGGGACTTTGGTAGCCTGGTTTAGGGCCGGACTTGCGCGAGGCCGCGTATCGGACTTATGTTTGGGGGTACATAGTACGATGTGCCCTCGCAATGCACCAACTCTACTGTGTGTGAGTGCCCAGACTGTGCACGGCTATGGTGGTGTCCTCTGGCTGTCCTTGCATTTCATCTGACCCTGCCCATTCACTACCTGAGCTATCCATTCCGTCCATTCCGTCCATGCTGCCCATCTCCATCCTGGTTCATGGCCATCTCAATTGAATTATCCTAAACGTAGGTCAGTCCTGAAGTTGAGGGTTTAGGATTATTCTATTGAGATTCGTAGCCCAAGAATACGCCTTTATTAAATGTTTTTTGTCCTAATGCTCGTAACCAGCGCCATGAAACAGCTGCGTCCAGTCGTAGTCGCATTCAATGTCACCCAACGACGTCCAATCAATACCAAGTTCATCATAGATGAACTGACTGTCCCAGGGTCCAGACCCCGACCATACAAAAGAGCCAGGTATTGCGCCATTAATTCCAAATTCAACGGTGCCGCAAAACCTACTGCTATTCTGCTCTTGCATATTAGACAGAGGAGTTTGTGGTGATAAGGATGTCGCCTGCTGTTGTCTGGGTACATATCCAATTCTGACTTTCCCGAACCATGGGATGAAGGCTGCGTATTCTTCGGGTCCGACATATGTGCCATGATGTACCCCGTGGAGATACTCCAAAAGAGTTGCCGCTTGTTGCGCAACCCTGCATTCAATGGCTCCAGCCAATTGGCGAAAGGTTTGGGCTAGATGTGTGACGATGTTCCAGTCATCAGCGTCTCTGGCAGTGTTACGCGAGCTGGGTGGTGTAAGAAGATGGACAGTGATGATAAGCGCTGCGCTGAAGGCTATAAAGTCCAAAAAGTCACATATTACCATGGCAGGTTTGCTGCTGCTTCGAAGTACTTCATATGTAGAGACAATATTCCGGCATGCCTCGATTGTTATATTACGACTCGTTTGGATGTTCCGGTCGTCAAAAGTCTTCAGCATGTTTGGTAGATGTAGTGTCTTCTGTAACTGGAAGAAGTACATCTTGCATAATTGTCGAGAATAAAGCGCATCAAAAGACATATATTCGGCAGGAATAACAGACCACCACTCGTTGGGGAATAGAGTTGCGCAACTATGAATCTCTGCCTCAATTTCTTCGATGGGGGTCTCCGTCAGACCCTGGTTGAGATCACTGACTTTTGCTATAATGGAATTGATGGAGTGCATGATCCTTACAGCAACAGGCAGATTGGGGTCCACACTGTAATGAAGATGAGAGACAGAATATGGCACGCCAAGGATTGAAGAAAGTTGTCGATCTATCTGCCAGGCATGTGACCATAGAGACTGCTGATATGGTTCAGGGCGATTCGGGCGGTGTATTCCGAGAAGTAGAGCACAGTTGATCGCGCTCCGTACTGTAGTCCATGCTCGTCGAGGCTTTCCCATGTTGATGCAAAGCTTTGTGTAGAGAAGCAAGCATTCCAATCTATCCATACTGGCCACTGACTCTCCAACGTTTACCAAAATGGCTTCTGCCCCGGTCACGTAGGCGTCGAATAGGGTTTGAGGAGGTGCAGGAAGAAAGTTCTTGCGCTGCTTTATGGCGTCCGCTGAAAGCTGTTGCACGCATAGAGCCAACCACAGAACGCCCTTCACAATTCTGAGTGGCTCTCGTGATTCGAATGAATTGAGAATAAAGTCTTTCACCATTGCAGCCCGGCCATAAGACTGACCCTCGTTATGGCCCGGAGGTTTAGTGGGCCACATGAACCAATATTCCATGGTAGACTCGAGAATTAACAGCATGTCGTCTATCCGAGGCACGAGGGCTCTCAGTGCTGATATGTATTTGTTGTTCGGTAGATGTTGTATACCACGGTCGCCGCTCCTCGTGCTTTTATCTGACTGAATATCCAACGTCTGGTTTAGTAGGTTTACAAGAGGAGCCTGGTCGAGGTCTTCTTCCTGACTTGAGGGTGTGTGACAAGTGATCGAAGCGGGTGTATTCATAAGCTGGCCGATAGTCACTGCTGTGGATTCATCTGGTGCCACATCTGGATGCAATAATCTTATCGCTCTATTCGAATCCATATCGCCCCTAGTAGTCCAAGATTCGACCTGCTCTCTGTCTCGATTTAATAACTCACGCACAATATCCTCCAAACCTTGCAACCTTTGCTGCATTTCTTCCTGATTTCCGGGACTACTGGCATTGTCGGAAGAAGATGAAGTCCGCCGTTCCTGAGCTTTGCATGGGATGTCGTGGGCAATGCATTCCTGGCATATCGCGCTTTGTGGAGGAAATATGCACCGCACTTTGCGTCTTCGACATTCTGCGCAGCTGCGCGTTCCGAGACGCATTCGTCTAGTCGAGTGGTTTTTACTTGACATTCTGGATCAACCTCAGCGATCCTTCAAATTTACCGAGGTTTATATCTGAGTAATTATTATTTGTTTCAGGAACCAGGTGAAAACAAGTCTTTCAGACAGAACGTGAGCAGTCATCCAACTTAAGTGAGAGAAGAAGGCCGAGCTAGGGCTCCCGACCGACGACCGGGTTGGCGGCGGTCGAGGCCGTGAACCGGTTAAAAAAGTCGGTTCGGTCCAGGGTTTAGATCGGTCCTGGGTCCGACAATTTGACCCGGTCCGGTTCTATAGTTCCCGGAGACCGTTAAACCGACCGACTATGTCATTGAGAATGCCCATTCCTTGTAGTGTACTCGATGGTATTTTAGTACTTATAAATCGACATACTTGAGTAATGTAGCTGGGCATGTTGGAGAGTAATAACAATAATACCAAGGTTGATCTGGCCGGGCGCCCGGGACCTAGATCTTACCCCTGGATAAGTGGCCCCTGAAGAAGTGTTCTTGTCGCGTAAAAGCTCTTGTCAGCTACAAAGATATCAGCTACTGGTTCAGGATTGCTATTGCATTTCTGATTAAAAATATTTTGTAGGTTTATTAACAGCATGCAAACTCAAATTTACCAGTTTTCGTCCTCGCGTGTACAAGACTCCTTGCCGCGTCGCGTTACCTCGCCGGCGGAGTCGCAGTTCGACCAACAAGACTCTGGATTTGAGGTCTCGGCGGCCAAAAGGTAAGGTATAATTTTATTACTTATATTAAGTCACTAATTTTTGCCATTACAGGGATATGACTGGTTCGCAAGGGGCGGCAGAAATCAGCTACAATAAACCCTGCGTGACTCTCCGGCGCCGAGGGAGTCATAGACTTAGTGGACGACGCGCATGCTGTTGATATGTATGTTGGTAGAGACGAGGATGAGGATGAGGAGCAAGGACACAGTAGCCAGTCAGAAGTTTCAAAGGTTACGAATGCCGAAAGTTCAACCCAAAAAAAGAGCATTGTCTGGCAGTATTTTTCGAAAGTAGAGGTTAATGAACGCGGATTGAAAGTCTCGAAGGTACGCTGCAGTATCTGTGGCAGCACGTTGCTACCTGACTCCTCAACCACAAATCGGGAAGCTCAACGGGCAAGTACAGGCAGCACCTCAAGACACACATGATACAGAATTCTACACATTCTCGAAGTCCATTTTTGACGTCGGCGAGCTTTTTAACAGACGGCGTAATACCCCATCGGTGATTCCCACTTCATCGAATATTACGGCGCTCGTGGAGGCCAACATTGTCAAATGGATGGTCGCAACAGGAAAACCTTTCACTGAAGTCGAGTCGGAATATTTTCAGGCAATATTTAAGTGCATTCCGGGAGTCGATCCGCTTTTCAAGTCCGCTTCGACTGCAACCACACGCATATTGATTATACATGGAACAAAAGTCTCAACTGAGATCTGAATTGGCGACTACTGCCATTTCAGTTTATATAAGCATCGACGGTTGGACAAGTCCGACAAAGTGTGCAATGTTTGCGATTATTGCGCACTGGATTACGGACGAGTGGGAACCCCGCGAAGCTGTTTTGCATATTGCAGAATTAGGCGGAAGTCACACTGGAGTGGCGCTGGCACAAGAAGTCATTATGTGCTTGCGCTTTTATGACATCACGAAAAAGATGATTGCAGTTACATCCGATAATGCAAGCAATAATGCCGCGCTAATCCAAAGACTTGAAAGGGCGCTCGTGCCCAACCTTGTCAGCTTCTCTGAGGACTCTGCGGATGAACTGTCCGACTCCGAAATTGCGTTCAACAGTGAAGTTGACGAGCATGAACTCGAACCGAATAGTTCTATATCTGCGAAGTCTGATGACGACTCGCTTCGAGCAATTGTTTGTGCCGTCGAGGATCATAATATGGATGGAGAAAAAAATGTCCCAAACCCAGCGTCGGTACCAAATCAAATATTATTTCAAGGTTCAGCGTCCTGGACCAGATGTCTGGCACATTCATTGAACCTCGTCGTTAAAGAAGTTCTAAATGGACTGGGCTTTCGAGTTGCTCCGGACGTCGACAACGACGACGTTGAAATTTTAGAACCGAGCACGATTGTCAGCAAAATAAGACGCGCTGCGAAAGCTATTGCAAACCAGTCGAAGTCTAGAGAGGCGTAGTTCAAGCTTCTAACCAAATTTGGCTTGAACCGCAAGGTCATTCCGTACGATGTGTCCACCAAGTGGAACTCGACGTACTACATGATTAAAGCAGCTCACGAGATGAAGAGAGCATACGAGCGGTTCGCCGCAGAAACAATGAGCTCATGCAGCTTGAACCGCGAAGAGTGGCAAGTTGTTGGCGAACTGCAAGAAATTTTGGGCAGGTTCGAGAGGTGGACGTTAATGGCAAGCGCGAATAATACCATTTCGTCCATGTGGCCCATACTGAGAAGCATGGACGTGTTCTTTCGGACCCTACCAGAACTGGATAATATCGACTCTGGTCCATACAGTCCGATCTGCACACGTGCTTTGTTGGCAGGGAAGGCAAAGTTCGAAGAGTATCACGAAAGATATTTGTGCCTAGACCTATACGAGACAGCAATGTCACTTGACCCCGAGGTCAAACTATCATTGGTTTCTCACATGGGTTCAGCCGCGAGTACTTACTTGAATTCGGTTAAAGAACAGATAATGTCCATATTTGATGCGTATGGATTCAGCGCGCCTGTAGCGCCGCCGAAAGCAGCGGAGAAGCCATCACTTAATTTGGATATAAAGAGGCAATTGCTCACGGAGGCCGGCTTATTGCATGCAACCTCCGAATCTGTCTGCGATATAGACCAATACTTTGCTGAGAGTCCTCTAGCTAATCTTAGTATTGCCGACGGTAAAGCTCTTCTACAGTGGTGGAAGGTGAACTCAGTGACTTATCCCAAGATGGCACTTGTCGCTCGTGTTCTCCTCTACATTCAGGCATCATCTGTTTCGGTAGAGAGATTGTTTTCGACGGGAAGAGACATTGTCTCAGTGAGACGGAGTTCGTTGAGTCCCAGCACGTTGTAGATTTTGATATTTTTAAAACATCGGTTGAAATATGGGGTGAGTGCTTGAAGAAAAAATTAGTTTGCCCTTTGCACTTGATGTCGTTTCATATGTCCTTGTTTCCAGAATTAGTTTGCGTTTTGCACTTGATGTAGTTTCTTATGTCCTTGTTTCCAGAATTAGTTTGCGTTTTGCACTTAATGTCGTTTCATAGCCCTTGTTTCCAGAATATAGTATATTTAATCTGTTAGTATAATTAATATTATTCAATAACTTTTTTTTCTAAGCGAAAAGGCAGCGGTTCTTTCGAAACGGTCCGGTTTTTTCGACAGGTATCATACTAAAAATTCGGTCCGGTTGGGGACTTCCCTGTAGTAAACTTCGGTCCGGTCCGGGTCAGAGGAAGTAGTCGGTTCGGTTTGATGTCCGCGACCGATTTTTGCAACCGGTCCCGAGCCCTAGCGAGCTCGCAGCGTGAGCCGAAGAGAATGTCCGAGATGGTGCGAACTGGTGCGAACTGGTCCGAACTGGTCCGGGTTGGTACGAATTCGTGCGAGATCGGCTGGTTTGATTCAACTTTATTACTCATTCAATAGATTTTATGCTAGATTTAGTAATCATTAATTATTAATTAGTTTTTATTTGTATTTTTAATATTTATTTTAGCACCCCCAAGGGCTGAGATATAAAAATAACATATTCTCCAGGGAATGAGTGCATCATAAGCATTTCGCTCTACAGAGAACCGTTTCATCAATCGAAAACGTTTTCCAGATTCCAACGGTGTCGAGTCTAATTTAACCTAACCCTAACGACAAATACAACATCGATCATGGCCCAACACGCTGAGCTTTCTGCCATCCTCGAGAGCTTCAAGAAGAACGCACCTGAGCCAGTGTATTCAGTTATTACAAAGGCGAGAGATGATTTCATAGAATCATTCGACCCCAAAGCTGCCATCCAAGTCGGCGAGACTCTCCCAGAGTTCCGCCTCAGCGACGCCACCGGCATCGAGCGCAACAGCGCTGAGCTCCTCACGAATGGACCATTGTTAATTACTTTCTACCGTGGTGAATGGTGCCCTTTCTGCAATATCGCTCTTGTCGGCTTTCAAAAGATCATAGACGAGATCAAAGGCAAGGGCGTCACCTTCGTCGCCATCAGTCCTGAGCTGCCGAATCAGTCGCTCAGCATTGCTGAAAAGCACGATCTCAAGTTTCCTGTTCTGTCAGATGTGGGCAACAAATACGCCAAGCAGCTTGGGATTCTGTTCCAGCAGCCGGATTCCTTGAGGCCGATTTTCGACAAGTTTGGTCACCGTCTCGCTGAGCGAAATGGCGACGACTCGTTTATTGTGCCTGTGCCAGCGACTATTTTGGTTGATGAGAAGGGGGTAGTGAGGAACACTTTTATCAATCCGGATTACACGAAAAGAGTTGAGCCGGCGACTGTATTGGAATGGATCAATGGATTGACGAGCCAAGAAAGTTGTTAAGATGCGGGTACTTTTACCCGTTGCGAGGTGTCTCTATTCGTTTCTTGTATCTCATTTTTACCTTGATTGCTGCTACCCTGGAAAAATGGATATTACTCAACGAATTGTATAGCATATATGTTAATTTGAGTCCTGACGAGGTGAACTCTGCACTATTAGTATCTAACGACAGGCAAACCCTGAAACCCTGAACTCATGTCCGAAGAGTCAAAGTTCGAAATATATGAAATCTGTCACGAACAAGTAAGCGCATCATCGCGTCTACTAGGGCTGTTCCCGATTTGCCGATTTGCCGATATCGGTCTATACGATATCGGCGACGATACGATATCGTCAGTGTCAAATCTTGCCGATAATAATTACGAATAATATCGGCAGGTGTAGGAATAGCCGATATCGTATCGGCATATAGTCGACGATATCGGTTATCGGCAGAAAATTACTTAATTAGGACTAGCTGGGCG
>JAKTPU010000147.1:0-16896 GCA_030556285.1 Lipomyces yamadae | reverse complement strand
TACTCGTGCTGATGCGACCAACGCTACTGTTCGTGATGACGGGCGCCGTAGGCAGCCGCCGCGAGTTGATGGAGACGCGTATGTGGCACGGACTCGCTTCCAAACAGGCGACGCGTTTCCGTCACCTTCGGAGGCTGGCGCATACGAGCGTCGTCAGCTGCTGACACCTTGGGGTCTGAAGTATTGCAGCAACTGCAACAGATTGTGGTGTCGTGATAAGAACGCTTGCCATAACATTTTTTCCCGAGTGGTGTTTCTGCTGGCGCAAGCGAAAGGTGCAGAAGGGCGTCAAGACGGTCCCGGCTACCTTTGTCGAAAACGCAAACTGGAGGACGAGTGCGTATGAACGCGTACTTGAATGAATTTTACTGTGAGTGCACATAACTTCTGCCGCTTAATGAGGGATAACCCTAACCTTCTCTGCTACAGGTGTAATTGCCCAGGGCCAATTAATTGGCTGGGCTTGTTAGGGTTATTGGTGGCAGTCCGGGCTAGGGCTTCTCTGGGCTTTGAGTCAACTATAAAAAGTCGGCCCCGTCTCTGGTTCTTACCTTTTTCTTTTTTTTTTCTTCATACTTACCTGAAAGCGTTGCCGGAGCTCAATAATTCTCGGTAACTGGTCGTGGAATCTGCATTGCACAGCGCGGATTGTCCGTGGCTGCCAACTATCTTCGGGTAGTCTGGGCTTTGTAATTTTTGCTTTCGTCCTCTTTGAGGACCTTTTTTTTTTTTTAAAGAGTGGTCGCGTTTGTAAGTTAGTGTAGTCTTTCTTTTCGAACGGCTGTTGGGGTGGTGTAAATCTACTTGGAATAAAATGATTTATTTGTCCAGTACTACAATCGTTCAGCAATAATAATGTTGCGTTTGCCTATTTTGTAGAGACCATTGGTTATTTACTGGGTAAACTGACTCGGTGAATATTTGTCGAAGTTGTTGGTTTTCTGTCGATCGTTGAGCTGGCGTTTGCAATCAGCTTTCTATAGTAATTGAGGGTTAGGGCAGCGGCGGTTTCGGGTTGCCAGACACCAATTTTGTTGTTCACACTTTGCAACGCCTACGCTGTCTACGCATTCTTCGCGCCTGCCATCCATACATCGACGAAAGTCTCCGTTGCCGATTCAATTCAATTCTTGAAATCGCTGCGTGTGTGGTCTCGGGCTGAGTTTACATACACTGCACTGCGCTCCGCCTGCTCGACCCGGCAATTCAATTTACAGAAATAGTCAAGCGTTGTCAGTTTCCGCTGTCATCGACACGTCATTCCCCCAAGCCTGCCCCGGGTACTGCTTCACTAGTCGTCAGTACACCACCGGGTATATGCGTGTTTGGTTTGCAAAACCTACATCGCCAGTTCGTCGTTCGTCGTCGTGGTGACTGATTGAGTGCGCCTTTGTCCAGCTGAGGTGTGCTCCAGAACGTCGTCGCTCTTGCGGCATCTATCCCTGGCAGTCCTTCGTCGTCATCGGCTCCTTCTTGCTCGTGGCTGTCACCATATCCATTAGCTTTAGCGATGGCGAACCTCTCCTCTCGGTCGACCCCGTCAATGGCCAGTCTTGAACGGTCACAATTGCAGCCGCCTCCTGATATTCTCACCGGCGACTCCGGTTGGCCACAACCGTTAAAAGTTAGCTCGGCCTCGCCGTCACCGTCGCCTATGCCTTACGATCCTCGGTATATTTCAAAACGGTACGTATATATTCATTTGCCGTTGTGCTGCTAGTGACTGTGTTCCGCTGCGTTCCGGACACCGGTTCTATGAATAGCTCGTCGGCAGTGGTTGCTAACCTCCCCAAAGGACACGCGAACTTCAGGCCCAAGACATATCTTTCTGGCCGCCAGTAGGTAATAACTCACCTCTGGTGTCACCCAAGAGAGAACGAGAGCCTCTATTCGACAACCCGCCATCCACAACGAATTCGATTAATTCAATTGATTTGCCAGGAATTGTCGGAACTCCTTCGTCATCAGCATCCTCACCTTCAGCATTTACCCCGGCTTTCCGCCAACGCGCTCGTGCCGGGACTCTGCCTTCCCGCCTGTCGTCATCTTCAATTTCCGGCCAAATCCCCAATCCTCTCGGCAACGGGGTTCTTTCCCAATCTGTCTTACCTACAACTGCTCCGTCTCCGTCACCATTTAGTATGCCTCAGAACCACCAGTTAGACCGTCACATGTCTCCTTCAATACCATTATCTTCTTCCGCCGCCAGTGCCTCTCATCAGTCGAACGCACAGTCTCGTTACCGGTCAGGTTCCCTCAATCTTCCTGCCGCCCATCGACCTATGTACGGCGCCTTCGGTTCGAATGTATTTTCTTCAAACACATGGAACGAAGCTTCCGAAAATATGACCCCTGAGCACGAGCAGCCTGCACTTAGTACCCTAGATTATCTTGGTCTTGAAGACTCTCCCTATTCTATCAACAGGCCCGCACAGGAGCACTCGCAATCAACTACGCGCCATTTAGCAATGCCTGCCGGGTTATCGACTTCCTCACCATCGACTTCGGCAAGCACATCATCCTTCGTTGCCGAGATGTCGCGACTGCGTACAGATGTCAATAGGTTGCGGTCTTATTCCGTCAATAATACCGAAAAGTATGACGACAGGAACGCTGTCGCACTTGAGGGATTAATGGAAGAATTGGACGAGCATCACGATCTGGATCAACTCGGTCAGTTAGGCGGTCATCACAGCAATAACACCTCGAGACCTCGATCACGAACTACAGCCGGACCAGATCTACAGTCAAGAATTAAAGGTTTTGTACAAGTGCCATCAAGGCTGGATTACCGGGGAAGCGTCCTGAATAATGGTGATATTGGGGCCGCCGACGAGTTATCTCTAATAGACTCTTTGGAAGACAAGTCAGTGGGACCAACACGCGTACTTTGGCTTAGGAATGTTCCACCAACGGCGACGACTGCATCACTGACCAGCGTATTTAGTCAGTATGGAACTGTCGAATTGGTGACATTTCTGTCCAATAAATCCTCTGCCGTTATCCATTTTTCCAATCCTGATGCTGCGATTCAAGCCAAAGCTGCATTAAACGGTACTGAGATTGCACCCGGTGCCGGACCACTCAGAATGGGATTCGCAAAAGTATCTCAACTACCTACTCCGTCGCTCATCAGTGTGCCGGTAGGAGACCAGAACAACAAGCCAATCGACATTCCATATACTGTGGAAAAAGTTATCTCAGTCCCTACTCACACACTCTCCGGCATGGAATTGGACATGGTGGAAATTGCGAGGGAGTATGGTGCCGATGATGAAGAACTTTTAAAGATCAGGAAAATTGTCTCTAATGCGATTGCATTCACATCATTCGTTGAGGAATTGCATACTCTCCCAGATCCGAATCCAAGCCGTGTGTACGACGCGCCTAAGCTGCGTGATATTCGAAAGCGAATTGACAATGGCTCGTGCTCGGCTTCAGAAATCGAAGTGGCCGCAATCGACATGCTTGATGAAATCGCTGAGCTTGCTAGTGACTACTTGGGTAACACTGTCGTGCAAAAGCTTTTTGATAATTGCTCAGAGGATGTGAAAACAAACATGCTCCGAAGACTAGCTCCTTACCTTGCACAATTGGGGGTACACAAAAATGGCACTTGGGCGGCACAGAAAGTTATCGATGTGGCCAACACAGCCGAACAGATGGAGATTATTGCCAATAGTTTGAGGCCTTACACAGTTCATTTGTTCCTCGATCAATTTGGAAACTATGTTCTCCAGTGCTGTTTGCGCTTTGGCTCGCCGTACAACGATTTCATATTCGAGTCAATGTTGAGCCGGTTCTGGGATATTGCGCAAGGAAGGTTTGGTGCCCGTGCCATGCGCGCCTGTCTAGAGAGTCACTATGTCAACAAAGAACAACAGCGCATTATTGCCGCTGCCATTACTTTGCATGCCGTCCAGCTTGCAACAAATGCAAACGGGGCATTATTGTTGACTTGGTTTTTGGATACTTGCACGCTTCCTAATCGACATCGTATTCTTGCGCCTCGACTAATTCCTCACCTCGTTGACCTTTGCACACATAAACTTGCGTCGCTCACGGTACTGAAAGTCGTCAACTCTCGCGCTGAGCCTGAAGCCCGTCTCGCCATTTTTGAAGCACTTATGCTTAACCCAGATAGTTCGACATTGGAAGAGATTCTCCGGGACAGTGCACAAGGGCCGATAGTTATCTACAAAATCCTCACAACACCGTTTCTTGAGACCGACATAAGACAGAGATCGATTGCTGCGGTCCGCAGCCTTCTTGTAAGATTGAAGGTCCACCCGTCTCAGGGATACCGTCGCTTGATGGATGAGGTTGGCCTGTCGACACGAAACGTCGGTGCTGGAGGAGCTTCTGGGGCCATGGACGGAGCGCAACAACCACAACAACAACAACCACAACCACAACAACAGCACTCGAGCGGACAGTCCAACAGGTCATCTAATCACCAACATCATCACAACAACCATCATCACAGTCATAATCGATATAATAACAGTCCGACTTATGGTGATGGCTACCAAGGGGAATTTGGCGACCAGCGTGGACAGCCGACCGGTCAGTATTACGGATCCTCTGTTTATGATCAGGGTTCTCTCGACTATATATCCACGCGACCGGATCCCGCCGCTATTGACTATCTCGCAATGCAGATGGAACAGATGGGTGTGCAAACACCTATTACCCATGAACAACAATTTGCGGCAGTTTCGTCGCCAATGGTCAGCTCTTCGATGTATCAACATTCCTTGCTGCAGCAGCATCTTCGCACCGCCGGTCAGTCGCAGTCACAATACTTCTACTTGCCTAACTCTCCACCCACTGCTACAGCATATCCTGACCAATTTGGTGATATGTCCGCGCCAAGGCAGAATCAGGCAGGCACTTACCCTGCTCCACAATTTAGAGGAATGCAAGTGGTCGGCGGACCGGGAGTTGGCGCACAGCCGTTACAGGCATCTAGTCCGGTGTTGAATGGTTCACATGTAATGTATTCACCTTATCTTGGAGGGATGACTCCAGTATATACAGAGTCTCCCAATCATCAGGCTCAGAATAATATCAGACCGAGGGTGAGTTGAGTTAGGATTATATATTTGCAAGACTGGTTCTAATTAAGTGCTCAGTTTAAATAACATAGAGACCTTGAAAAAACGTACGACTGGCCTATTTGCTGGGTGGGATAAAAGTACTTGGAATTCAGGTTGTCTAAAATCTTGGTTTATGAGTGTTTTATGACACATTGTTAATTTGTCGATAATGTATAAAATATATATATATTGTGTGTGTGGTTTTTTTGCTCATCATTCTTTGTGCGGTTAGGACATATGAACTGTGTTTACACTTTGGTTGCATTTCAGATTTAGTTTTAAAATTTTTTCTACAGGAGGTAATTTTGGAATATAATTTGTAGTAAAACACTTGGATTGGTATTTATACGTTAATGTACTGAGCTTTTGTCTAACATGGCTCCCACACCCCGTTTTACGACGATCTACGTTTACGCTCCAGGCATCTTAAAACTACAAGTAGCTCGACGTGCGATCCAAAGGAGATCATCATCAAGTTCCTCTACGTAAAGTCCAGCTGAAGATTACCTGATCACAATTTTGCCTCATCGCGATTATCAAGTAAACCGCGGCGGTTTGATATCAAATCAAAAATGAAAAAGCCAACTAGCAAAAACTATAGTTTGAACTGTAAGTTACCGATTGCCTTGTCAACTTTGATCACTTCTGCTAGAGTCTCGTCCCACAGCTTTTTTCGCATTTGCTTTCCCTTTTCTGTCTGGGTCATCGGAGCAATTCTGTAGTAACGCAGGTTAACTTTTGCCGGAAAGAACCACGAAAACAGATTACTTACGGCACTATCTTATTATCTTCCATGAAGGAAC
This sequence comes from Lipomyces yamadae, assembly GCA_030556285.1. NCBI lineage: Eukaryota > Fungi > Ascomycota > Lipomycetes > Lipomycetales > Lipomycetaceae > Lipomyces > Lipomyces yamadae. The sequence goes on along the minus strand of JAKTPU010000147.1, from coordinate 10,994 downwards.
CATGAGTGTCGGGGCCTGCCACTGCAGCGGCATAAACCAAAATCCTGGCACCATCTTCCGGCGTCCTTCCAAGAAGCATCTTGACAAATCTCACTATCGGCTTTAGGTAAATAGGTAAGCCGGCGTCAATATTGGTGGATACCATGCCTGGACACATGTGATTGACCACGACTTTATCTTGCGGAATACGTGCAGCCAGCTCTTGAACAAACATTGACACTAAAAGTTTGGAATCTGAGTAACGCGTGAAGCCGCTGAATTTTGTCTTGTCGTCGAAGTAGCCCAAAATAGATTCATCGTCGGAAGTGAGAGGCTTCTTATTGAATGAGTTCCACCTATGCATCTGGCTGCCAACGATCGAAATTCTAGTGGGTGTCTTCTCGTCAGCTGCGGTCTGCTCAAGCAGCGGCAAAAGTTCAAGCGCCAGAAGTGCGTTGGACAAGTAATTAACCTGAAGCGTCATTTCATGACCACTGACAGATTCGTGCCATTCCATAATATTCACACCGGCGTTGAGGAGGAGTATGTGCAACGAGCCAAGCTCTTTCTTGACTTCGGCGGAAAAAGTAATGACACTTTTATAATCATTCATATCCAATTGCATAACCTTGACTTCAGCATTTGGATTGTTCTTGTTGACTGAAGCGTCCTGCAGCAGCTGATGGCGAGCCGCCTCGCCCTTTGAAATCGTGCGTACGGCCAGAATTAGTCGGCTGGCACCTAAAACGAGAAACTCGCGCGACGCGGCAAAGCCAAGACCGGTATTGGCTCCGGTAACAATGACGGTCTTACAGGTAAGTTTCGTCTCATGGGGAGTAGGAGGAACAGGAAGTTGGACCAAACCCATGATTCTCCTAAAGTGTCAATCGTTTGATCCTTATGCAAAGAAGGCTGAGATTGTAAGAACCCGCCAAACTTCACAAATTTATAATTGTAAATTGTAACTTATATGTATACTGGGGCTAGACTGGGTCTGACAAGTAACTGGCAGCTTTAGGCCAGTCAGCTGGTTGGCTATATCGGTTTAGGGTCTAAAGGTTAAGGTCTGCTTTGTCGGCGCGAAGAGCCTAAGGGCACATTGTAGATAAGCGTCAAACGGAATGAACCTTGTTGACACAACATAGCTGTGTGTGCCTAAGTTATATCAAATATAACCCCTAGTTATATAGTTAACCATAATACTATATGACACTACCATCCAGTTACTAAGAGAATGATGATTAGAAAATGGGTGCCAACAATTCTGCAGATAGCTTAACACCGAGGTAAGGGTGGTGATCATAGGACTGCGCTGCGCTGTCGGTTCATAGTGTGAAGTATAAAAAGCACAATGTCTCCGAAGTGGATCGGTCAGTCAGATGGTGATAATATATATGTTTTTTAAGGTGGACGCTTTTCAGACTTCCTATGCGACATAGCCTGAACTCATTTTTCTTGTCAGTCTCCGTCAAAAGTTTCCGGCTCACCATCCGGAGACTTTTCAGCGCTCACCAGCATATGATTACTAAGCATTCATGTCGATTGTTCACGAGTCGACTTCAAGATCTAAGATCTTTGGCAGCTAAAATGCTATGCTGACCTGTGGGAAATGGCATGTGTGTCTTTAATTCACATACGGACGTCTTGTAAAGTTGTAATATTTCCTTTTTACTTTCTACCATAAGTATTTTCTTTTTCACAGTTTGAAATAATTTTGAGAAACTAAACTAAACGACACTTTCGTGCGAAAGGACTCGTTTCTTTGTTCTATGTCTCTCGCTCTATCTCCTTTTTCGGAGGTCCATTTACAGAAGCTCGCCCCAAGAATAGATAGATGCCATGGCCAGATCCGCTAATATGGGGGATATAGGTGCCTAGGAAAAGATTGCTTTGTGCGATACTAAATGCTTCGCCACAACGCCTTCAAGCACGTACCTTGGATTAGAACTAGAAAGTACTCTTCAGGCTAGGTAACGGACCCTAAGCATTCTGGATGTAATCCAGCAACTCAGAGACGAACACCTTATTCAAGATGGAATAGACAAGCTCCGAACGGAAAAAAGAAGAAAGCAATAGCATATTTGAAAAGGAATTCTCTCGCACTCGTTTCCAGTTTGTAGGACCCAACTTTGTCTTCATGGCCGTTGAGTTAGCGTGTTGCTGTCCAGCAAATCGATCGTTTTGTCACAGGCTGTCTGAATCCTTCCATAAATGTCTGCGACCGGATAGATGAATTCGCCCCAAAGCCGGCTTCACAGCGATAGGATAGAATAACCGATCGTGGCGACGCAAGTTATACCATACCTTCAACGTCCACTGCTCTTCAGAAGTCTCGGAGACTATGAACCCCAACCATTCCACTCGCAGACTTTTTTGGAACCTTGGCCTTCCAAGCCGTGTATCCGTATTGTATCAGCTTTCTGATCCTTCGATTTCCCTTCTGCCCTCCTTCACCCGGTCCAAGACTATGGCGCAAGGTCTTTGATGCACTCGTTATCGGCGGTGGGCCGGCTATTCGTAGAGTTTTCTGTCAAAATATTTTCGTCCGTAAGGACAAGTTTGCCTGTGCGGCTCGACGTCCGTCTTTCAATCAAACTCTACGTAACTGCTTGAAATTATCGGGTGGTCCAGTAAAACCAACGATCTGGTATAGTTTCGTGCTATCAATTAACTTGTGGCAAGTTTGTGATGGCGTCTGCTGCACCGAAAACAGATGCAAATGGACGTTCGTCATACTCAGAGTCTGATCTCAAGACTGGTGATGACTCGTCAGAGTTATCTGAGCTTGAAGCGTCGCCGTACAGTGAAGCCAGTCGCGGTAACGGAGGTATGATGTGATAATTTTTGGTTATGAGGAAGATGTCACTAAACTTAACCCGGCAAATTGTAGGCGACAGTAGGTTAAAAGGCGTAGATAGCGACAACAATAGTTATGACGACGAGGTCGACGATGAGGATGATGCTCAAAGCGCGGACGGCGAAGAGAGCGCAGACGAGTCGGAGGAAGAGGGAGTCTCAGTATCGAACTCAGATATGGACGCAAGCCAAGGAGATTATCGTGTGCGAAGGCGAAATAAGGAAAAATCGACAATGGATGAAGACGAAGAGGAAGATGAAGAGGAAGATGACGAAGATGAAGACGATGACGATGACGACGAGGATGACGACGAGGATGTGGTAGTGGATGAGGATGAGGATGAGGATGAAGAAGATGACGAGGTAGAAGAAGAGGAGGATGAGGAAGTAGATTTGGAAGTATTAGAACCGGAGCAAGAAGCTGAGCAACAGGAGCAAGAAGTAGAGGAGGAGGAGGTGGAGGAAGAAGACGAAGAAGAAGAAGAAGAAGACGAGGCAGAAGCTGGAGATGGAGACGAAGTGGTGTTAGACGAAGACGTTGAAGAAGAGGAGGACGAGGAAGAAGAAGACGAAGAGGAAGAAGAAGACGAGGAGGAGGAACTAGAAAAGCATTATAGCAGTCGATCAAGGCGACCAGTGCGAAGTAGACGGGCACCGCCGACCAGGCAGAAGCCAGTACAACGTGGGAAGAGACCATTTAACGAACTGGCCTCGGACATGGAGAGCGAGGGTGCTGAAGTGGTTCTGCGGGACAACGATGAAGCGGATGAAGAGGAAGATAATGACCTAGAGACAGATTACAATGAAAACGACTATTCCCGACTGACGGAGCGACAAAGAGCACGATTGATGGACGAAACATTGGAATTGCAAGAATTGCCGAATGGTATTGGATATAAGCCGTGGAAATTTACGACCTTTGCTAACTTGCGGTTCAGAGGGCCCGAAGAAAAAAATCTTTACAGAGGATGAACTCATGCTCCGACGTACAGAAACGGCTCGAAGGCGAAAGAATTTGTCTGCCAAACGACGTGAGGAAGAGAAGGTATAATGACTATGAAACTATTTTGATAAAGACCGAACACTGACGATCTCTACAGATGGATACGATCAATAGGCTTCTGAAAAAGCAAGCCCCTAGACGGAAGGGAAAATTAAAAAGTCCACTGGGTAGTCCGGGGACACCGGCAGCAGAAGAAGAGGTCGAGGCGCCTGTGACAAATATTCCGGAACGATATTCCACGAAACATATGTATCGTTGGGTGTCAAGCAAAACTGGGATAGTACTAGGTATTCCGGAGAGTCTAGTGCAGTAGTTGTACGATAGCAGCCAATATTTTACTTTTGCAAATTTCTAATTGATCTTGACCATGGTAGAACTTGCAACCCCTCTCTATTCAAATAAAAGAATACAAGAAATTCCGAACCTCTATTATTTACAGCGTGACTTACATATTACCAATTACGGTATTTCGCTAGAAAATATAAACTTTTCGACAAGCAAAGCTATCATATAATTCATTTGGTATAACGGCTAATGCTGGATGTACGGTTTCAGCAATCGCAATCTTTCGACAGCTTGCTCAAGATAATCATCGGTTTTGCAAACCGCGAATCGGAGATATTTTTCGGCAAGATGAGCGTGTTCGGGAAGATAAAACTCTGTCGGGGGAATTGTGACGACGCCAATCTCTTTGATAAGCCAATAGGCCATTCGGAAATCTTTTGCTCGGCCAATGGTAACATCTTCTGGAAATACGTAGTCGTCTGGAATCTTGACCTTGGAAAAGTTCACGAGAACGAAATAGCCACCCTCAGGGTCTGTGTAAGTGAGGCCTAGCTCATCCCAGATTCGGTTAAAGATCTTAAACTTGTGCCTGTAAGCCTCGACGTGGTCGGCGAAGAACGTGTTCTCTGGCCTTATGGCTTCCTGTAACGCGACAGCAGATCCCTCTTGAAGTGGACTGTTCACGGCGAAGCATATCTTCAAAGACGTCAGCAAGCTCTCTTTGGCCGCGTAGATAAAAACAAAAAAAAGTGACGTACTCTTGTGTGCGCGGCGGAGACGTACTTGATGAGCTCAGCGTCACCAATGAGCCAGCCAACCCGCCAGCCGGTGGCAGAAAATGTCTTGCCGGCGGATCCAACGGTGAGAGTCAGCCGCTGCAGTTCAGGGGACAGAGTCGCCATACGGGTGAATGGTTTGTAGAACAGGCGGTCGTACTAGCGGTTGTTAGCGTAAACCAATTTCGTTTGAAAAAAAATTGCAATTGCAGACATACAACTTCATCTGATAGGACAATAATATTGTTCTCAACGGCAATCTGCCCAATCTTTTCGAGCTCTTCTCGCGAGAAGACCTTTCCAATAGGATTGTGGGGTGAGTTGACGACAATCATTTTTGTACGCGGTGAGATTTTGGATTGCAGATCTTCAAAATCCACCTTCCACTCTGACGATGAGACTGTACGGACGTCGTTGTCATGTGGCGGCACGAGAGGCACGTAGACGACCTTGCCACCGGGCAGCTGGATATTGGAGATGTACTGATCGAAGAAAGGCTCGAAAACGATGACTTCGTCACCGTCGCTGAGGAAGGCCGTGAATGCCGAGAACATGCCTTCATTGGCGCCGCTTGTGACGACAACCTCGGTCTCCCAGTTGATCTTGCGGCCAAACGAAGGCTCGTAAGCAGCTGCAAGGGCCTTACGGAGAGACGGTCGCCCCTTGGTATGCGAGTATTGGTTACAGGAGACGTCATTGAGAGCTTCCTGAGCAGCCCTGATCGCGAAATCTGGAGGGTTGTAGGAGAAGAAACCCTGGCCAAGGTTGAGGACGGGGAAAGGCAGCGAAGCCTGCGCATCGGCCGCAGCCTCGTTCACTATCGTCCACACATCTTTTGCCTGACCGGCGATCTTGGGTGACGGCTTAGGTAGCTTGACAGAAGACGTCTTCGTGGCAGCGGCGTTGGTGGTTGCCGTTATCGTTCTTGACGAGGACATTTTTCGGCTTGGACGAATTCGCGAGTTAAAGAAAACGGAGGTGGACAGCAACAATAACGGCCGAGAAACAACTGTGGACGAGGACTTTCGCAGGCACGCTGACAATAGTGCGGAAGAAGATAGCATGCGAAAGCACCGAGTTGACTGTTGACAGGGCCGAGATTGCTGCTCGGTCCCTTTGTGGTGTCAAGTCCCGTGCAATGACGAAACCAGCACTATCAATATCACTCATGTTGTCATAAATTAAGGCTTATTCGCTCAAACATTGTCGCACTTGTATTACCTTACCCAATGAGTTTTCGAGCCGCAATGCCATGTTCTTCTATCACCGTTTGAATTTTTAGGCCCTGCACCATTCAAAAAAGTAGTTATCACTGTTTCACACTACTTTTTCGCTCAGACTAGTTAGCCCCAACCAATTGGGAAGAAAACACTTTTTTGAATGGTACGCTCAGAAAAAAAGAGGTATCATTTTGACACTAGTCTTAATTCGGAAAAAAAAAGCATATATGTACAACTTCGTAAAAGTGGTCTCGACCTATTTTTTCATCCTCTTTATCGCTAAAAGCGGTTAGAACTCAACCATTCCACCACTCCAGTTAGGAATTAGGAAGGTGCCTAAACCCGTTTGACTGAAAAAGTGGTGGTCGAAAAAGTGGCATTTTTTTGAATGGTGCAGGGCCGCTCTGCTATTCAATAACGCAGAGTGAGGTTGGGCACAAATGGAATATCTCTTATCTTCGTACTGTACAAATAATAGAGGATATAACAAACATTACTTTGAACGCATAGCTACCTTTGGTCGGCGCGATGTCCGTTGTGAGGCCGATGCAGAGGATGTGCCATTCGCATCTTTCTCCGCATCGTCGCTTCCTTTCCATGACCGCCATCCTTCAAAATCAATTAATGCTTGCATGCACCCCCACTAAAGTTCATCAGCAACCACATGAATTAAATTACAACTAATGAACGTACCTCTGTAATCTTGCGCTCTAGCCAGACTAAGTTTACCGGCTTGGTCAAAAAGTCGTTACATCCAGCCGCCAGTGCTTCCCGCCGATCACTATCCAGCGAGCTTGCCGTTAGGGCAACGATGATAACAGGACTCTTGAATCGGTGCGGTGGCAACACGTCTTCTTCCTTGATATTTCCTGCATCTTCATCCACAAATACTCCAATCCTATTTCTTCGCTCTAACCGTCTGATTTCTTTTGTTGCCTCGATACCGGATAAAACAGGAAGCTGGATATCCATTAACACTAAATGGTACCCACCCTCCCGCCACCTCTCAATTGCCTCTCTACCGTTCTTAGCGACACCAGATCGGATCCGTCGTTTTCGCATAAATGTCTCCAGAATTTTCTGATTGATTATATTATCTTCGACAATGAGAACTTTTACCGGCGGCACGACCCCATCAAACAGTAATCCGCCGCCAAGCGATGCCTGTTGCGATACTTTTTCGCTGTTCCTCGAGCTTTTGTCCTTTAATCCAGTCCCGTTCACTGATTTCTCATCAGATTTGTCCTTTATCTCTGAAGGTTCTTGCTTGGAGTCTTTGACGATGCGTGGATTGATTTGGGTCACCGCAACGACGACTTTGTCAGCGTCGGTCACCATGTCTCTCCCCGCTGCAGACGACGGTGCAACATCTCCGCCATACACGGTTGTGACGTTTTGCAATGGCGATTTCACGTGACTCTGTGCCTGTGTTTGCTGGGTAGGCGTAACCGTGCCCGAATGCGCATGCGAATGAGACAGTGCGTGCGAATTTTGGTTTGGTGACCCGGTTTGATGAGGCGATCGCGCTCGGCCCACTCGCCCATCATCATCAACCACCCGACTGCCAGCTGAGTGAAGAGCATGAGCATCCACATGCTGCTGGATAGGCTGTGGCTGCGGCCGCGACGTTCCAATATGAGCTGGTTGCTGCTGTTGCTGTTGCTGAAGAGTACTGATCTGGGGTACCCCGGCAGACGACGACACAACAACAGGCACAGAGACAGAACTGGCCCCACAAGATGCGCTGCCAGCCTGCTTGCCATGCGCATTGCCGTGTGACTGCCTAAACGAACCGTGCTGAACCAAATGTGGATGTGCGCCATACGGATCCGCACTTGATGCACGTTGTTGCTGTTGTGATGGATCCAATACTTCCGAGCCATGCCGGCCATTGTGTAGTACCTGATGAGTCGACACGTCAGGTAAAGACTGTGTTGCTTGGCCGTGGAATATTTCTGGCACGTGCCCTCTCATAGCTTCCGCGTCTTCATCCGAAATAACTCCTTCTTGAGGTGTCAGCACTCCAGCTACCGACACTCTATGTGCTGTCACAGGTACATAGTCATCGGGAACCTCGACAACAAAGGCGTCCTGCATTGTCATTCCCGTTGGAAAAAACTTGTCAAGGAGGGCAAATAAAACCTCGTCTGGTTGCAGAATGCGATCTTCATCCTCATGTGAGTGGTTCCCACTATGCTGATGTGGGTGATGCAACGCCGCGTGAGAATCCAGCGCTGCCGCCAGCTCTCGCCTTACGGCATCGCCTCTTCGTTTCCGTCTTCCATGGGGTGAGTGTTGTCCAGATGCAGTACCAGCATGCAATGACGACATGCGTATTGATAGATCAGGAGCGTCGTGGATTCGTCCTAGTGATGTAGCATACTTGCCAATCAGTGCGGTTTTCAAGTCGTCGACAATGTCAGACGCCGAGACAAGAACAGTAGTTGCGACGCCATGGGGCCGTCGGACCCATATTCTTTTGCGGTCCATCTATTATTGCGCAGGCGCGGGGTGGGACCCTGTGAAAGCGATATAGAATTAAGCGAGACCTGAGGAGGGGAAGAAGTGCAAGTTGGGGCGTAGATCAAGTTAAACCTCTAAACATAATGAGATAGCAGGCGAAGAAGCAAGCATGCGACCCAAGCACATATGCAATCCAAATTCCAAATCTGTTAGTGTGAAATCCACTCACTCAGACGCTAGTGGATGTGAAGCTGATCAGTCGCCACGATTGGGGGCGATGTTCATGTTCAAACTCCTGCTGCCGAATTGACTGCCGAGACCCAAAACGCTGCGAACCCTTGCCCACAGCCCACGATTTAAGCTGTCGAACGTATAACTTATTGTTTGTTGGCCGGACATTTTTCCCATAACGTTGATAATGATCGAACTGGATTATTCCGAGAAGACCCTACCCGAGACTCTTATAACAATTTTTGAATAACAATTTTGGAATCTTGCGAAGTTCCGCTTGCCTCTGACTATCATAATCGCCCGTCGATGTGCGTCCAATCGCGACCGTTCTTTTGCGGCGAGGTTATGACCGTGATTCACTCGCCCGTGATTTATGGAAACGCGCCACAGCTTCGCTCCAGAATATTAAAATATTACAATTATTGAGACCCTGCGATGCCCGTATGGTGTTGCCATCGGCAGAGAGTGGCTTTTTGCCCCGTCGACCTCGGACATCGCAGGACGTACACTCGAATTCCTTGAGTCTGATCTGTCATCAGTTGGACAAGAGATATTTATTTAGATCTATTTGTAACTATAATGGCGCCTTCTCATACCCCAACACACGTCAGATAGAAGCTCGTCTACAAGAAATCAAGCGGCTTTCAAATATAAATTCTGAATGAGTGAGTACAGCTAACAAATACATAGTTATTCGATCGCGATGGCGCTGTATCTCTAATCGGGAAAGTATTGGATTTGGACACACAATCATACCAACGTCCGCCTGGCATGACTTATCTAGGCAGACTACCGCTCCACGGAGCGCATATTATTCCCTTCAGCGCGAGCGCACACTCGGAGTCGCTTTCGATATTTGCCGATCAATCTGTAGAGACGCTGCTGACTGGTAGCCAACGATCCTTCCAACGGGTTGCTGCTAGGTCCAGCTACGCATTCGTTATTTGGTAGATTTCGTGTTGGTATCCAATGTCGAGACAAGATTTGACCTAGAAAATTATACCTGGACATAGACCTTAGCGACCAGTTGGCCAGGGTTAATCATGTTATAAGTGCTGGGTGAACTTAGAACCCATTGAATAAGGAAGTGAACAATACAACACAGACAGATAGAAACAGAAAAACTATGCACGACGAATCCTATACCTGGCTTTGATCCGCTGAAGAGCAGTTTCCAACATTGCCAAGCCAAAGCTCTCTTCGAACCAGTCCTGACTGAAGAAATTTATTGGAGTGGCTGTGACCACATCGCCACTTAAGACATGAGTTGGGATACAGTCGTCAAGCTTCAGCTCTGCCAAGTTTTCCGGGACGGTGCCCCCAACAAATTGCCCATTTTCCACAATTCTGAAAGAGCGCGTGGGTTCCAGGATAGTCTCCGGTGGGCAAGTTTCATCCTCTTGACGGTATGTCTCCACGACGACGCTCCCAACCCTTCCGTACCATATGGTCCCAGTTACAGCCAGCGGTCCGTAGGGATTGTTGCGTAACTCAGTCCTGAGGTCGCGCTCTGCCTGCTGTATGGCAGCATTCCACTCTTGTGTTGTAGAATAATACTGGATCGACGCAATTGTACCGCGGGATCTTTCATTTATAGACATTGCAATCCCCAAGCGACAGTGTAGGGCACAGACTGAATATGAGATAGCAGCTCGAAGGCTCCGATAAGTCTGCGTCATGCCCACTTCAACAGCGACCATCAAAGTATGACCGCCACTAGTGCGGTACCGTAGGGCACCATCCCAGTTCCTTGTGGTGAGTGTGTCACCCGTGAGTGTGCTATTCGACATATCCGATGTAGAACGCAAGCGACGTTTAATGCTTGCATCTAGTCCTGGTAGGCTATAGACTGCTTGAAGGATTGCGCCAGTAAGGTCACCCGCCATTTGGCCATGGAGCGGGCTAGGAGCCGCGACAACGATTGCTACTTTGCGCCATCCATCATACTGCAGCCTCGGATACCTTTCTCATTGTGTCAGTCGGCCTATGGAATATGGCTTGAAATCACAAGTATGTACTTCGTATTCTCTTTTTCGAGGATGTCCTGTACATGTTCAAATTCGTCTCGGCTTGCCGGTACCTCTATTTGTGTGTCAGGAGAGAGAGGCCGCCTCACCGCGGCCAATAATTCAGACTGTGCCATTACGTTGCTTTGCTGTATTGTTTGCGTAGATACTACCT
>JAKTPU010000146.1:0-16966 GCA_030556285.1 Lipomyces yamadae | reverse complement strand
AAGGTGTTGAATTGAATAATGATATTAGTGACAATGCAGGGGATTTAACTCCTTTGGTGGCTACAACATCGTCTCAATCTCAAGGAGCTAAAGCTATGAATGAGTTTAGGGATAAAGTTGCTCAAGAGATGTGGGTAGCGTACTGTCAGCATATTGGAAGGGAGATTTAAATCAAAAATTAACTGGGCCAAAGTCTACAGAGTTCAAAACTACAAATGTCCTGTTCACTATATAAAAGCAAGACTTGCACCTTTTATTCATACAGGATTTTAACACCTGCATGTCTTTCCAGCCATCGGTCTCTCCTAGCCGCATCCTTAACACTAGTAAACATGCTGGATTTGGCCTCGTTTTCAAGGCAATCTAAAGCCAAATCCATATGCTCACTCGAGAGCTTGCCAGAGTACTCCTCCTCTAAGAGTTCAATGGCTTGCTGGAGTACGGTACGTCTAGACCGAGCTAGCTGTTCCATCACTTTCTCAAGCAACTGCAACGAACCCCGCTTTGGAGTCGCTTTTTCCTCATCGTTAACAATTCGCCGGCGTTTTCGAAGAGGGCCTGAGGGAGTAGAGCTACTTCCAGAGGGGGAGGGAACTCTAAGAAGAGGGTCGAGAAAGGGGGAATGGGACAGTCGATTCACAAGCGTAGTGGCGTAGCCACCAGTGGCCATTGACAGGGCGTACAATTCATCCAAGAGTTCGGTGAACTCAAGGGCATTATAGCGGTGCCATTTGCATGACTTTCGGTGCTGATTCGTTAGCAAATACCACCAAAAGAGCCAGTAAAACACATACTCTAAGCACTTCATCCCAGGCCTCTGGAGCTAACGTAACACAACGAGTTTCTGGGTGAATCCCAAAGCCAGACTGACCAATGAACCACTTCCAATCTTTGTAATAAGCTTTGTAATTTGACTCCTTGTTCTTTAACTTCTCGATTGATAAGACGTGTTGAACGTTTGAAGGAGCTCTTGATCGGACGACCTCCAAAGCATCTACCCAGGCCTCTTGTTTGAACCCTGAATCGGCTCTTTTCCCGCCTCTTACCTTATCCAAGAGAGTTGTAAACAACCCCTCTTCCATTGCATAGGTCCATGCTAGTCTTGAAGGGCCCTGCACTTCAGCTTTCTGGCCTCTTTTGAGAGGTCCAATCTCTGTCGACTCTGGGGGGTGGGTAGAGGAGTATCGAAAGGGTCTTCTGAATCCTGAGGGGGGCGGTATTCGAAACGCTCTGCTCGCGGCAGTGGCCGGGGAGGGGAAGAGACAATAATCGTATCTTCTTCAAGAGACTCTGTAGACTGTGCCGTCTCGACGGGACTTCTTTTTTTTTTAGTACGGGGCATTTCGAAAATATCAAATATTGATACGAAAGAGAAATTAGAGGGAAAGTTTCAGGGTTCAGGGTTTCAATGCGCCGCGGAACAACATTTACGCGAACGATTTTGATCGCATCACGTGAATCCGTTGAATTAAATAGGAAAGGCGCGGGGTTACCCGGGCAAAGGGGTGTAGCTTTAGCAATGGGGGGGTGTCTTTATCCTGGGCCAAAGAATTATTAGCGAGTATAAAAAGCTTTTATAATAAATTACTGGAGTCGCGTTTACGCGGTTGTATGTAGTAGGTTTACATTCTGTTTGGAGATAGAGATAGAGTTTCATTGCAGCTCGATAAGTATGTGACGCATCTCGTTAAGGCTTGCAGCATGCCCAGCGTTCTAAGGCTAGAATTAGGCCACCGGCCTCCGTATATAAGTTCTTTGTTTTCTTGTTCTGCTGTTTACCGCTGTTTTATGAACCGGCAATAATCCCATAGAAGAACGTCTACATACCTATAGTAATCACTAGTTGTTCGAACGCTCAGATAGGCTATGAAGTTTTTATCGACTAAACGGCAGGTTGTAGGCCAAACATCTCTGCTTCAGAGTGTGAGAGCAGACAACTTGAAGTACCAGCGACGGGCTTTCTTCATTGTTTTGACAGTCGTGATGGCTTTTGGGGCGTGGTGTTTATGGTTCACATACGATAAAGCTTTTAACCATGTCAATCAACCAGGGGTTGAATAATGGGTTGTCACTACGCGCCGACAATCAAGTGACTTTATACAAAAGAACGGGATGGTGGTTTAACTATGCAAACACAGGAATAGTGGTAGCCGTCGCTGGAGCATACTTTGGGCTAATGCAGCAAGGTTGTTCCGCCGGGACAATAGATTGTATTGCAGCATTCTGGACAAACCCAGGAATAACAGCATTCTTGACATTCTATGCTGCAGGAACTATATGGGCAAACACCAATAATGCGGGACGTACACCTAGGGCCTATATGATTACGATGCTAAAGCAGCGAAACTGTATGGCTATCATGACGAATGGAGAATTGATAAAACCAAAGCAAGGAAAATGATCGAATCGTTTTCTGGGGATGGGACCAAATCCCAATTTATAGCGGAAATATGGGTGGATGATAAAATAGTCCACTTAAGGTATAATAGTTCAGAGTAAAGACATAGGCTCGTCGTGTCAAAAAATGTTCCCCGGTACGGTATAGTCAATTTGGATAATGCTGAGTACGATTTTGACTATACACCAATCCCTCTTACTACCAACATAACGACCACTGGAAAAAAAGCAAAAAGGAGTCAGTATTATGTTGATGTGATATGGATATCTTACGAGTACACCAATGGAGATTATGCTAATTATGAATTTTTTGACAATCAATTCGATATATTTGTGGACACTGGTTATGACGCAGCGTCATACTCTACTCAGTATGAATCAGATAAGTATTGTTCGGCATACACTGTGGGTGTATCGTGCCCTATATTAGGAAAGAATGTGTGGCAGGGCGAGGTATATTACAACGCATATGGTGGCATAGACTCTTATTGTGTGAATGATGATGACGATGGTATAATGCCTGTCACGATGGTGATAGGACTAATTTGTGAAAGAGATAGTCTAGGGATGTATTTGTTGAGATCTGGCTGTAATGGGTTACTGGTAACAAGAGGGATTAGTCAGTATGAGTGATTAACTTCAATTTTTTGAAAAATACAAAGACTGAAGCTTGCCGATTCCTTCGTGTGCATCGGCATCACCTTATAGACAAAATTATCACAATACACTTCTTGCATGAATACATAAACTAACAAATAAATTGAATCACGAATACATCATTGTAACACAACGTGGCGGTGCATCTTACGTCGCACTTTATCGTCATAAGCCCCGTGTGACGTGGTGTCATTCGGCACCGTCTGATGTACTTAAGCGGACGTGTTCATCGCCCAGCTGCCAAACGGCAAGCCGCTCGTGTTGCTGCAGCTAGTCATGCTAGTAAAGCAAATATTGACTTGTGGCACGCTAGACTGGGTCATTTAGGTGAACAAAACTTGAACAAACTTTCTCAGCAAATGACTATCGGTCTGGATTTTCCAGTCGAAGCATTAAAGTTCTGTGATGCATGTCAACATGGCAAAGCGCATACTCAACCGTTTCGCTCTCGTCTAACGCGTTGTATGTATTCAGCGTTGGCTTCTGTATGGGCGTGTTCTAGTTTACAAGTTCCATGTACAAGTTGGGTTTGCTCAAGGGCGAAGCTCTCGTCGCGTCTCTGCAAGTACTTAGACGTAGCTCGTCAACCGGCGAGGCCTACTAGCTTAACAGAGTTCAGGGGGGACCATTTTAACCAGTCAGAGTTAGAGCCGGGCGAAAGTGGTTGCAACGTTTGACTGGTTGAGATCCTCTGCATACGTGATGAACTAACTTATAGATACAATGTGTGTTCCATCCGCGAGCCCAGGGTGAGAAGAAAACCTCATTAACGGTTTACGGTAGTTACCGAAGCAATCTATGGTCATTTTATATAACTATCGAAATAATTTATGGATACATGTGGTGCAAGTCCAATCTACAGCAACGGAAACATGAAGCTAAATAGATCAAACTCCCAATGTTGAATTTCCTCCTTCGTCCTCACGTTGTTCGTCCAAGTTAGCAATTGCCGTGTTCAGAGCCGATGTTACGTCAAGATGGAAGAATGGCATGTTCAAGCCGTGCACAATAGCCAGTTGCCGCCTGCGAGTTACCCGATCAGCCTTGAGATCGACAAACTCAGAGTTTGCGTTGAAGTTAGTGCTAGTAGCGTCCGTCTCAAAGGCAGGCGATTTCGCAGGATCAGCATTCTCATCGACAAACGAGTCACCGTATTGCTGGCGACTTTGTTCCCCCTGGCTTGTGGTCACTACTAATTCCGATCCTGCACCTGCACTATCGGCGACGCTGAATATGGGTTTCCAAGAGGTATTTGGGTCGAAAGGTGGCGTTGGATACCCGAACCCAGCAGATTTTAAAGCACGCTTGGTCCAGCGGTTGTTGATGCATGCAAGGTGCCACTGGACGACATTAGGAGCAGCCCACCTGTCCAATTGATTCCGGGTATCAATGAGAGTCTGAACCGAAGTGATGTCAACATTGTTGACTGAGCTGAAGTCGAGAATCACAGCCTGCAGTGTAGGCAAGTGCGAACGATCAGGCTCCGACTTGGCATGACGCGGGCCAGCGTCGTTCCAGGGGCGATCGCCAAGCCGAGCATAAGCGTTGAGGTTTGTGCGCCGAGTTTCCTTAAAAATAGTAGATACGAGATAGTCGAGAGAATGATTGGCATTGGGATAGTTGAAGCCTTCGGTGAAACGATAGATGAAGATACCTGGATAAGGTTGACGAATGTCAATTTCCGGATTTGAACCGTCATCGTGCGTGATTGGGAGGAAAGCCGAGCGTGCAGTGGTATTAGCCCCCGAGAAAGGCAATTGGTCACTGCTTCCGGGAGAAATACGCTTGTCATTGTTATCCTGACCGACAATATGATCTCCGATAACTGAGTGGACCGTAACATGACCAAGAAACCGACCTCGCGCTTTGACTAAGCGGAATAATAGTAAAGCAGCCGAAACCGATATTGTAGTGTAAACGCCATCTTCAATGCTGGAAAAGACGGTGACAATGACTCCTGCGAAGAAAATGATGACCTCAAGTGGCGATACCCGCCAAAATCGGTAGACTGTATTTGGCGGAGTGATCAAGTCACCTACAGCATGGATAATGACTGCGGCAAGAGCAGCATTGGGAATGTAGAAGAAGACAGCCGGAAGTGCATAGATGGCCAGAAGCACAATGATGGCGGTGATTACACCCGCAAGCGGAGTGCGTACTCCTGCCTTAGACTTTATAGCCGTCCGAGAAAAAGATCCAGTCACAGGATATCCTCCCAAGAATGGTCCGAGCAAATTTGTAACGCCTATGGCAACGAGCTCCTGAGAAGGATTAATGGTGTAGTTGTTGACTCTACCGAATGACTTAGCGATTGCAATGTGTTCGATGAGCAAGACAATGACAGTCACAGGAATATCGCTCGCGAATGAACTTATTATCTCAGTGTTAACTATCGGAACCTTCGCATTTTGGAACCCTAGTGCGGTCAGAATACAGATCACCAATATATGAACTATGGAACTTACCTCGAGGAACCGGTCCCAAGATGGAAAACTTTGGATGTTGCTTGTGGTTCCGGTTTACCAACCAGCTAATCATAACGTACAGGAGAATGACAAACGCAGTGCGAAGCGTGGCCAAAAAGAAAAAGAGTCTCGCCTTGCTATGATACCTCTTGGCAGAGTAAGTGCAAGCAAATCGAATGAGATACAGCAAAGTTAGAGCCGTAAGACCCAGGGCTGCGTCGAGAGTCGACCGTCCTAGATGCTTCAAGATATTGATCACAACCTCGTACGTCGCCGCCCGTGTACTGAAGCCCGTGATACCCATCAGAGTGGGAACCTGGCCGACGGCAATGTTGAGGGCGGAGCCGGTCATGAACGCGGAGATGGCTGTCAGAGGGATGAAGTCAACAATCCAACCGCAGCGGATCAGACCAATAAACAACACGATGGCGCCGGAGATAATAGCCAGTGCGGATGCAATGTCATGTCCCGAGTATTGTGGCAAGGATGGGCTAGTCTTAATGACAATGTTTCCAACCAAAGTTGACATGACTGCGACAGGCTGTGACGATGGGAATGGACGTCAGCTTTCAAGATCAGGTTCACATACTCAACGCCGGTCACTTACCCCAATTGTGATATCCTTCGACGTGGCAAAGAACCAGTAGACCAACACACCCATGAAGGAAGAATACAGGCCGAACTGCACGGGTAAGTCGGCCAACTTTGCATATGCCATACCCTGAGGCACAACAACAGCCGCAACGGTAATACCTGTACGAAGTCGATCAGCATCGTCACCATTCGAATGACCGCGACGATATCAAAATCACGGGCGAATGCATGGTAATACTAACCAGCAACAAGATCACCAATAAGCCATTGCAGGTTATATTTTCCTATCCAATGTGTGAATGGAAGCAAGCTATCGACATACTGGATGATTTCGTGCCGACTGGGAAAGATGCTGTGTACCCACTCGGCTGCGGTTGGCTCTAGTTCAACATAGGGTTCCGCCGTGAAGACGGAATACATGGATTCGCCACGAGTGACAGGATCATCCAGAGGATTGCTGCCATCATCAAGCTTGATACGCAAGACCTTTGCCAGGATATGGCCGACCTTTGTGGCCTTCGACTCGTTGTTGCTGCTTTTGTCCATTGCAGCAGAACGGTGATGGGAGCTCCTTCAATTATGAGAGTGCAGGGTCTCAGTCCGTAATTCCAATACTTTCTCGATTCGCAACACAGAAGGAAGGAAGAAGGCGAGGAGAACAACCCTGGTGAGATCGTCGGAAGAGAATAGTAAGAAACGACGAGAGCGTGCCGTTTGCTACAAGTTATAATAGTCGTGAATCGGAAACTGGAGTGGGTACATTCAGCACGACACAAATGCGATCGAGAAATTTTACCTAGTCAAGAGGCAGGATCAACTGGTAGACAAAAAACTAAAAATTGGCCCGAGGTGGATGGTCTGCAGCTTGGGTACAACAGTATTCTAGGAGGTATATGCTTAGAATAATGAATTTTTTGACATGCGACCTCGAACAAAAGCAAAGAATGATGCTCACAGTATCTCACAATGACAGTCATGGGATTCTGACGCGCAAAGTAGCCAAGTTGCGCAAGACCCATGTAGACTCATGCAATTGTCAAGGAAATATTTTCCTTCGACCATTGTTTTTGGGTGTTTCGCAGTCCGCCACCTCACCGCGTGCGGCGCAGGTGCATGTCGTTAACCCTAAACGAACCAATCAGCAGAGTTTCAGGGCACGCAATTCCACGCAACCCTGGTATCATCGAGCCGCAAGCGCCTTCAGCGCCTTCGGCGCCCTCATCGGCTAAGGCAAAGGCCCATAGGATCACGTGCAATGCCCACCGCGGCGCACTTGCGCAATCGCACGCCATCTTCTTTATTAATATTTTTAGAAGAGCTCCAGCGGCGATGGACCTCCTGTCATATAAACAAGCTCAGGTCTGATGTGATGACACTTGACTCATTTACCTGCTGCGAGCCTGCGTTCAAGTCCCACTATTATTTTGATTAGGGCTCTTCCGAATACGAATATTCAGAAGCCTGCCTGCGAATAATTTATTCGCAGAGCCTTCCACGCAAGGAGTAAAATGATGCGAGGTGTTCACTTTTGGTCTCCAGCGACCTGTTGAGAGGTAGGCCTTTCCTGCATATATCTATGACGTAACTCGCAAATGAATGTTCCACCTGTCGCCGCATTACCCGTCTACCTACCTTAAACATACGATCCTCAGCCAGCGACGCGCTGGCCGACGTGCACGCGCCGATACCGTCCCAAATTTCCAAAAGCTTGACAACTTAGAAAAGGACATGTTAGCTGACTACATTCTTAAGCTTGATTCCCAAGAATTTTTGCCCTGGCTTAGTAGTGTAGGAGATATGGCCGATCAAATGCTGCGCGACGCGACGCCAGCACTGTGCGATCGTCTAACCCCACCCTCTGGACGCGTCTTCTCGTGGTTACGACTATAGTAGAGCCAAATGCGCGCAACTGGTTCGAGCTTGTCAAGAACTTTTAAACTAAGTATGGGATCGTGGATGGCGATATTTACAACTTTGACGAGACTGGCTTTTTGATCGGCATTATCGGCGCCGCTACGGTTGTTACGACTTCGGACGGGCGTTCAAGGACGAAAAAAAAACTCCTGGCAATCGGGAATGGGCAACTGTGATCCAAGGCGTAAATACTCTCGGCATCGCGATCCCAGGCGTTCACGAATATCCTTCAAAGCGCGGACAACAATTGGTTGTTGGCCGCGACGTCCTCGAAAGTGGAATGTTCGTTTGGGAGACGTTACTCTTGTGTATGCGGTTTTTTCGTTTGTGTCTTATGTTATGCAGTTTATGCGTTAGCTGTTCATTGCTTATCTATGTACGTCTTAAGGGTTTTGCTTTTTGTGGTGTCGCGCTCAGCAAGTCTTCATTCAAACTTTCTGATATTGTTGCTGTCTTTCTAAGAGCAGCGACTGGCGAGTTGGCATATCATTGCAATGCGGGAATTTTTTGTCTACAATCTACCCTGGCAGAAATATTCTCAGCCGGCCAGGGGTGCTTGATCGATTTCATGGCTATTATATTGCTTTCGATAACTATACTCAGCTATAAAAAAATTAATTTAATGCCGCAGCATCCTAATTGACCTGATGACCTCTCAACCTGGCAAATCATTAAATATTGAAATCGAGATTAGTGTCAATTCGAGCAAGGAATGTACAGATAATAAACCTTCATGGACGGTTTATTCATGAATCTCCTCCTTTAACTGCAAAGTCTGGGGTTTGGTGTTGGAATGAAAACGCTCAGTGACAGAACTTTAATTTCAGCCTTTTGCGTGAGCTTTTTTAGGGGGAAAATCCCGCCATAGCCATCCCGGGGAAATTTGTTTAGGCTGCGCCCCTTGTTTTGTTAAACCCTATCCCGCATTGTGTGCAATTGTGTGAACTAAACGCTAGAGAGAACCCCAGATTTAGTGGAGTTAGGATATGATGGCAGGAATCAAGAATTCTGGTGTGACAATGCCGTCAAACACAATAATAAGAGGCATTTTTTAGAAAAGATTGGAATTTTTTTCTCGCAATATGATTCTGACCCCGATGGCCGTGCTAGTGTGCTTGTGCTTGATGAAAATTGTTGCCCACAGAAATAGTCGCCGTCCTGAGACCCATCCTGCTACGCAGCATTTTCGATTTCACTCACGTTGCAGCTCATACCTTTGAGTTGCACACTATTCCTGCGTACTTTGGTTGTTCCTGTTCACTACTGAGATCTTAGTCTCAGTCTTGCAAATTTTAACAAGTATGGCCCAGAGAATTGTCGCCACATGCCGTACCGGAGCGACTTGTGGCACTACATAAATATCCCTCCTGCTCCCTGTACTCTTTGCACTCTGACTATCCTGATATTTCTCTCAAGCATTTCACATCATGGTGAGCATCCACAGTAAAGAACATATCGCTCACAAGCAGACGCCAGTCCGGATCCGATATGCGGACGATGTGGCCATAGGGCCCGCACTGGGCGGTGGCAATGTTGTACGTTCTAGTCAAAGACATTCCAGGAGAAATTCGATCGATCCTACCGCGGCCCTTCCGGTCGCATACCGGACAATGTTAGCTGTCGGTTGTTTGATATCATGGATCTTCTGGGTCTAATGTTCGCAACAGGTCAATGGATATAGACGAGTCTGTTGATCGGAGAAGACGTGAAGATCTCAAGAAGGCCAACGTGAGGACTGCTAAAGGTGTCTTTTTTTGTGACTGCAGCTCTCAACGCGGTAGCTAACTATCTTGCCAGAACTCTCTGAGTTAGATTGGCACACGGTCTCGCTCGTCGATCTCTGTGTCCGTCTATCTACATCGTTAGAATATGGCATTACGTCAGAGCAGGTCAATCGTCGCTTGACCGAGTACGGCAAGAATATGCCCGCCCAGCCGCCTAGCCATCTCTTACGGGATTGGTTTGGGTACTTGTTTGGGGGGTTTGGTTCTATTCTTTTGATTGTTAGTATCCTCGTCTTTATTGCTTGGAAGCCACTCGGGCAACCTCCCGCCGTTGCCAACTTGGCGCTGGCAATTGTTCTTTTGGTCGTGTTCGTCATCCAGGCCGCCTTCAATGCTTACCAGGACTTTTCCTCGTCAAGGGTGATGGCTTCAATCACGGGAATGCTTCCAGACGGATCGCCTGATTTTACGTGACGGTGCTCAGACAACCACTGTCGCGACAGAAATTGTTCCCGGCGATGTTCTGTACTTTAAAGCCGGAACAAAACTTCCTGCCGACGTTCGTTTTGTCGAAGTCTCATACGATACTAAGTTTGATCGAGCAATGTTAACCGGTCAGTTGACCAACGACACTTATGCCAGGTATTATACTGATCTGAATGAATTGCTTGAGAATCAATCCCATTGTCAGCGACAGTAGACTCGACCGACGACAACTACCTTGAGACTAGATGCATCGGACTTCAGGGCACGTTTTGTTCGTCCGGAAATGGCATCGGCATTGTTGTGTCGACTGGAGAACGGACCGTGTTTGGTAGAATCGCGAAGCTTGCATCTCAACCAACCTCCGGAATGACAACGCTTCAAAAAGAAATTTTTCTGTTCTGCATACTGATCTGCACTTTAATGCTCATCATGATAATCGTTGTTATAATTGTCTGGTAAGTGCATCCCGACCGCTGCATAGCAGCTGCTAACTGATCATAAGGGCAGTTTGGCTTCGCAAAGATCATCCCGACTGGATAAACGTGTCAATGCTTATTATTTCGTGCGTCAGCGTTGCTGTAGCATTTATTCCTGAGGGGCTCCCCATCGCAGTCGCCGCGAGCCTCACAATTACTGCCAACCTGATGCGCAAGAACAAGATCTTATGCAAATCTCTTAAGACTGTAGAAACTCTCGGAGCAGTTTCTGTTATTTGTACTGATAAGAGAGGAACGCTGACAAAGGTGGGATTATATTGTCATTGATTTCTTGTTTCCGTCGCTAAATCTGTTATGGTAGAACAACATGTGGGTGACCGAATATGCTGTTGTCGAACGGAAAATGACAATGGAGGAAGCTGTTGATTGTCATTTTGGTGAACGGCAGAAGTCGAGCACGGCACTGAATCAGCTTCGAAATGTGGCGTGCCTTTGCAATGCCGCAGAGTTTGATATCACTACCTCCGACCTTCCCCTTGCAGCTCGCAAAATTAATGGTGATGCGACAGATCAGGCATTACTGCGATTTGCGGTGCGGAGACTTTCGGCTCAGTTAGTACTGTCAGGAACATGTGGGACCGACGTTTCGTGCTGCCATTTAACAGTAAGAATATATTCATGATCTCAGTTTTCTCCACAAGACGAGACATTACATTATCTGTCAATGAGACTGGATCGTTTACGACTGACGACCTGTATGTTTCTCAAATAAGTCTTGACAATTTGTTTACTACATACTAATAATGAAAGGTGCTCCAGATGTTTTAATTACTCGCTGCGATACATATATAAACTCAGAAGGAATACTGTGTACGCTGGACAAGAACATCATCGCTACCATTGATGACATCAAGAACAATTGGGGTCGTGAAGGAAAACGTACCCTCCTTTTGGCAAGAAAATTCCTTCCACGAAAGTCAATTCTTACGTCGCCATCTTCAGGCGAGTTCGAAAGGGAAGTGCTGGAACATGCTAATTCGGCGTTGACACTGGTTGGTATGGTTGGTATTATTGATCCTCCGCGGGAAGAGATACCGCAAGTTATTTCTACACTAAGGAAAGCTGGCATTCGTATCTTCATGGTTACTGGCGACTTTATGCTTACGGCAGAAACAATTGCTCGCGAATGTCATATCATCTCAAATCCGACCGAACTCGTTGATAATGTCTCGAAAATTCGTCAAGATCTTGTTCCCGAAAAGCCAAAATTGAGGGACAGATTTTATCCATTGTCATCAACGGCTCGTGAGTTGAATGTGTTAACTGAAAGCCAATGGGACCGACTCTGCAATTATGACGAGCTCGTATTCGCACGTACAACACCCGAGCAGAAACTTCGAATTGTTAAGGAATTCCAAGCCGGAGACAACGTCGTCGGCATGACCGGTGACGGTGTTAATGATGCTCCGTCGCTCAAGGCAGCTGATATAGGCATATCTCTAGGCAGCGGCAGTGACATTGCGATCGAGGCATCCGACATGGTCCTCCTGGATCAGGGTTTGGTCACAACATCTTGCCAACTTATCGAATCATAAGTTACAGCACTTATATCATCGCCCCGGGTACATGTTCAATGCGAAACCGTTAACTTATACATGTAGGTAGGGTTCAAACGTCACTTTATTGTCAGATTCAGTTATATACTCATGAATATACAATGACCCATTATCTTTTAGAAACGACCTTAAAAACTTTTTGCGCGCTCTCCGACATTAGATGACTGCAGGATGTAGCATCGCGATAGTTGTTATCCGCAGGTCAGGTATAATATTGTCCATTTCAAATCAAGATATATGTAATCACATCGGAATCATCAAAGAAAGGCAAAGAGGTAATTCTAGCATTAGCAAAGAATATCAAGAGTTGACTAAGCAAACATCATGGATGCTCATTCTCGGCACCGCAAATTTAGTAAGTACTCTTGTCGAATCGTTCGTATTCTCGTTTATACGACGTCCAAATCATCGACATCGAGTCCTCTCTTATGGTTGATGAATCATATCTTCCCATTACAATGGTCACGCCAAGTATCCAATTTTTTTCTTGCCTGCCCAGTACTCAATATCTTCAACGACCCATGGGTATATGTCCTGCAGATGTCAGTGGGCCAAATAGCTTGCATGAACACGAATGACTCACATTGTAAGCTTTCAGACCAAACCATGTGTCAAGATGACCGTAGTTCTCAAATACTCTACGGCGGTAAAAGTCGGGCCCGTTGACATTTCGCAGAAAGTTGTAGTCGGCATCGGTTGACTTGGGGTCGTAGGTCTGATTCTTGCTGCCGTGAATGAAGGTAATTGGGAGGCTAAACACATCTCAAGTAAGGCATTGCACCAACAAAGTTGCGAATTTACTTACTTCAAACGTTTGCG
The DNA here is from genome assembly GCA_030556285.1 of Lipomyces yamadae. Classification (NCBI taxonomy): domain Eukaryota; kingdom Fungi; phylum Ascomycota; class Lipomycetes; order Lipomycetales; family Lipomycetaceae; genus Lipomyces; species Lipomyces yamadae. The sequence goes on along the minus strand of JAKTPU010000146.1, from coordinate 3,857 downwards.
AGCATTGTCCGTAGTTACATACCCTTCTTCGCCGTTGACGTTTAACAGCTGCTCCTTAAGGGTCATGTTGACTAACTGGATGAGTGTCTGTAACGGGTCAGCAGCAGTCTACATCGAATTTGAAACGACGTACCGTCATATTTACTCCGCCAATTAGCTTGTCAAGATTGGAATGCAACGCATCGTTCAAGTTATCATGGTGCCACAGGAGGCCAAACAATAGGCTACATCGATGGCAAACGGTCGATCCACAAACATCACTGAACTGTCCGACCGGGTAGAGTCGCAGGACTTGGTCGATAGCAATGTCTGTGAGACTTCGTGGTGTGCTCTTGACATCGATGTAATCAACGCCAAGCACGCGTTTGACAATAGGCGCCAAGTATTTGTGTGCTTTCACCTGGTTAACACTGCCTGCAATAGGATGCATGGCTACTTGTGAGGCGACCACATGGCCGACGCCAGAAATAGTACCATCGAGAAGTCCGATAAATGTCGCAATACTACCGGCGCAGTGCACTACAGCCGTGATATTCGTACATCCTGTGCAGAGCCTAGTTTCCGAAACAGCTGCTTCGACGTCGAAGCGAACGCTCTCCATTGGAATCTGGCCCATCGAGGCACGAATTGTGGGAGAAAGACGGTGGTCAAGTGAGAAAACATCGTAACCACGATCGGTGAGGAATGTCACAAAGTTGGTGGGAATCAGATTTGTTCCAAAAATTTCATATGTGACGCTTGCCCCAGGCACTAGCAAGACAGGACCTTTCCTACCCGCGTTCCACCTGTGCATGCGAATTCGGCCACCGTCTTGCGTCGTCACATACCATTGCGAATGCATCGTGCTGGTCGTAGCGTATGTCATATCTTTGTTTGACCCAGGGTATTGGAGCATGGGCGGAAGGAAATGCTCAGCAACATGCCTGGCAAAGTATAGGACAAACTGGGCTGTGATGTTGAATGATGCTAGCTGCTGCCGGATCCTGGCCAATCCAGACGGAAGGTTGGCATTTTCGGGCAGATTGGCCCAGGCCGCAAAACGAGTGAGCTCCTTGATAAAATCGCTCACACCGAGGTGGAGAATACCACGTCCCAAAACTGAGCCAGCCTTGATATTACCTTTGTCCTCGCTTGCTGACAGAGTCACGTACAGCGTTGTTGTCGCTTTCCACACCAGGACAGGACTGAGCATTGCCCTCGTGTCAACTATTTTATGTCCCTCCAATCTGTACTTGCTTCCATCGGTTGCAAGAAGATTTAAATCATACGCTAGATTTTCGGTGCTTACGTGATTTAAATCACGGCAGAAAAGCCGAAAGCGGCTACCAGCACAAACTAGAAGCGGATCGGCAGAGATTGCACGACAACTGACGGTGCCGACAATGTCGGCTGAATGATCATCCAGCTCCACCAGCGCGTGCAGGTCATAAGCTATGATGGTCAAAAAAACCTCCATGGTCGATGAACTCGCGCGACCTTGGGACTCAGCGGTGCGGTAGTCCTCACTGAGTAAGTCCGTGCCGAAGTAACCTTTCATGACCTCGCTGAATGCGATGCCCCCTTGACTGGCGATTATACCTTGGCGATTACTGACGACTTGCCTTAAAGGCCTCGGGGGTGCGTATGCAGGTGACTTAAAATCAACTGCCTGGGTTATCCGGCGCGGACTGACCACCCATCCGCGGTCTTTGGCTGCAAGCTCCACTGTGCGTTCCGCAAGGGCAGTTATTGTGAGGAACGGATTTACACCGAGAGCCGTCGGAATTACCGCGCCATCAACAACGTACAGCCCCGTGTGAACTTCGCTCTTGTTCTTGCCGTCACTATATTTGAATACCTGTCCTTTATGATTTGTGACACCACTGCTGCCATCGGTGCTCATGACGCAGCCTCCGATTGAATGGACAGTAATCATTCCATTGCAGGCAATGGGAGTGTAGAAAGGTCCGGGTACAAAGTCGCCTCCATTCTCGACGGTTATTTGGGCAAGCATTTCATGCAGTTGGCGAACACGTGCGGTGTCTCCTATTCCTTCGAAGGATATGCAGAGCTTGTCGTTCTTCAGGCTGAGTATGCCCTGGTTATCGTCATGGCTCATGATCAAGTACAGCATCGTGCGATCAAGTGCTCCGACAAACGGACCACCCAAGCGGCTCTGGATTTCTCGAGCTTTGGCCGCTATATCTTGGATAGCGTTTCTGTATGGCCGCACTTTATGGGGTGTTAATTTAAACAATGTCTGAAGAAACGACCACAATGCGAACGGAGAGACCCCTTCTTCAACGACGTATCGGTTGAGAACCTCCGGGTTGTTGCGCATGTCAATAATTCCTGTAATGCAGGGCCCCACTTGATTAGTGACAGACCGCTTTTTAGGATCATTGGGACCCACTGACATGGCATTACACTCTCTATCACTTAGGTTGTATCCAAAGGCGAGAATGTCGCCATTGCCAGAGTATGATCTGCCAACGTTGTCGCTCACCGTTAGCCCAATTGCCTTGCTACGAGCCATGATTTCCGACGACCCTAGAGTACCAGCACCAAGGAATACTGTGTTGGCCAATACATAGAATGGCTGGGTTGCAAATTGTTCAGAGAACTCTTGACGCCCTGGCTGCAGCCACCGGAAAAATACAGCCCATTTCTTGGTGGACTCGATATACTTGACGTAAACAACTTCGCAACTGCAAAATATCTCTGCACCATGATTCCAGGCATCCGCTATATATGTAACGAGTGTGGTGGTTTTGCTCCCGTCGTTGATGCCAGTGCAATCGTTTCCCGTCAATGTGGACTCGTTCTGATAGACACCGGCTGCGTTTAGGCCATTATCAAAGGTAACGGTGATTGGAGCACGACCGAAACGTTTGTCGTAATCAGGGCCAAGTTGATTGGCTTGGCTTTCGAGAGTTGAGAGTTTCTTGAGCACGGGCCAATCTTCAGGATACTTTTTAGGTCGCAACATCTGCTCCGCTCGGTCGTAGTATTTGGAGAGACCCTCTGCCTTAATCTCTGGAGGCCACACATCCATGCTCTCTGTGAGGTCGTCCATACGCAGAGCAACGTTGGCATTAAGATGGCTTGTCCCGCCGAGGCCTTCGCCAACAAAGGCATTTTGCTGGTCCCCAATATAAAGATGGTATAGACCATTACTCTTTCCGACCTCGACATCCTGATTTGGAGCTGAAAGATGCACTTCTTGATGTGCATCACTGATGTCTTCGGGGAACTCGCCAGGCCAACGCTCGACTCCTTTTTCGAGTACAGCGACCGAATGGCCAGTACGCGCCATGCGACAGGCGGCCACGCCGGCACCGTACCCACTACCGACCACGACGACCTCGTAGAAGGATTTCATCTCCGGAACGGATCGTCCGATTCGAGGATAGCTACCTTGTTCCGGAACAAACGACATCTTTGAGTAGCAATAGATAGGAAATATTTCGAATATATTAGATATGAAGAGTAATTGGAAATTCTAACGTCTTATAAGCTCTCCGCCTCCTCGCAGGTGCTCGACATGTGCTTCGTCTAGCTAACGCGACGCCTGTGCCGCATATTTTCGCATACAATACAGAACCCAGTAAAACACTCTATAAATCGAGCATATGCCACCAATGCTCTCTTCTCAACCCATGTGATGCCGTAATGTTTTATGCATTGCGGCTCGGTTGTGATAAGTGCCGCAGTCAAGATATTGGTGCGGCTCCGGTGTGATTAAGTGACACGAGGCGAAGGGCATACTGGTATGGTGCATTCCGCCTAGTCGCTGAATTTTTGAACTCCCGTACCCACCCTCCACTAAAAGCCCATCAACAACAACAAATCATAATAAATCATTCTATAAAATATAT
>JAKTPU010000145.1:0-17082 GCA_030556285.1 Lipomyces yamadae | reverse complement strand
CAGTGCATTCGCTGCAACTGTCACTGAAGCCAGTTTTTAGAGCTTGCTGTGATCAGCTTACTAAAGCACGAGATCTGGTAATTCTTGCAAAAAATTCTCCGAAATTTGCGCAAAGAATTGCCGAAATATCCGAAGCTATTATAGAAGATGGGGAAGAAAATGGAGTCGATTCCTTTCATGGTCATGTCACTTTGACGTTGGATACAGAAACCAGATGGAATTCCACCTATGCTATGTTTATATCTCTCTTGCGCATGAGGAAGCCGTTGGAAGAACTCTTCAGTGAGTTTTTGACCGATAGATCGACTCCAAGGGCCTGGAAAAGGTGCATCATTTCTGATGATGATTGGGCGGATATAACCTGGCTTGTGTACATGCTGAAGCCATTTATTGATGCATCAGACCATCTTGGAGGCGAGAAATATCCATCACTTGGTTCGATACTTATTGTCTATCAGAAACTTGAAAATGGCTTGATGCGATTTTTGAAGATACTCGATCATGATGGGAAGACTAATTTGGAGAATGACTTTGAAGACTTGCCTAAAGAGTGGGTTCATGCAGTTGGTTCAAAGCTCATGGACGACTTACATCAGAGGCATGTTAGCATGAAACAAACTAATAAGTTGGCAGAATTGGCAATGGCTGTCGATCCTAGATTTGGACTCCGGTTTGTCGCGGATGCCCATGAGAAGCAACGAATTAAGGGGGAATTTAGGAAATATCTAGACGAACATTACCCCTCATTTTCCCGTGGTCTCGACTTAAACTTAACTGAACTTAGCACTGTAAGTTAAGTTGACTTTAGTTTACCCATCTCTATCCACAAGCGTGCTACAGTAAGATCGATTCCTGCTAAGCCAGCCACATATAAGGATTTTTCGTTATCCGTATCCGTATCCGTATCCAGGCAACAAATAGTTATCCGTATCCGTATCCGTGATATCCGTATTTTCGCAGGATGGCGAGAATATGAATAAAAGATATTACACTATCACTAATGAGAGATATACCATGCAACTGGGTTAAAAACTTATTTTTGGAGGTTACGAGTGCAAAAGAATATAAGTTACTCTTTAAGATCAATCAGGCCATCGATATTCCTAACCCCGTACATGCAGGCAACATATGCTGTTGTTATGGATACGTTTACTATATTTCGTGCCCGATTCTACGATTGCTCTGATCGACTGACGACTGCCGTATCTGAATGACAAGAATTAAAATTTACTAAGTTATCTAATTTGTAATTAAATACGAAATATGAAACAAGCATACAAATAATAATAAGACTTAAAAGATAAAAAATAAATGGTCAAATGGATAAATAATAATTAAAGCATGAACATAATAATTATTACATGAAAAGAACAGAAAAAAAATACAAACTGACTATTCCGACATATATGACCTCTTTAGCAGCGTCAAAAGCCTCATAGTCTCCCCATTCATTCTGTGCCGTTGCAATCCAAGCAAGTGTCTTCCTTAGCTGAACAGGCGATACAGCGGCTCAGAAGCTGAGCTACGAATACTGGACTACGTTCTTCGAAAACCATTGCGTAAACTTCGTTGCTCATTATGACTATCTATTTCGGGCACAGCAGAAAGATTAAACACCTCTCTTATAATAATTCGATCCAATACCTTCACTTCTGTGCCTTATGAGTAATTTTAATTTATAGTAAACGGATATCCGCGGATATCCACGGATATGACTAATCAAGATTGCTCTATATCATATTAAAGAATACCTAGTGAATGGAGATATAGTTCCATTGGCCGCAAAGGTTGTCGACTATGACCATACTGACAGGTGATATTTGCGCTCCAAATTTACTTTATCCTCACTATAAGGATTAAAGGATGTAATTACAGCTTCAGTAATGGGGGGTGTAGCTTTATCCGGGCTTTTAGAAAATTTTTATCGGTATGCACAGGCACGTGATCTAACTCGCTCATTGTGTGCTGACTGTGATATGGAGTGGCAATGCCAGTTGATGAGATGGTCTCCGTAGCTATTAACATGATTCGCCGGGATCGGGCATATGCCGACCGCGCGATCCTGTGCGCAGATTACGAAAATGTGTTGAGAGTACTATTCTATAGCCTCTTCGCATCAAGTACCAATTTGGCAAAGCAAATGACGATAACTCGCCACCCAGATTTCACAGACATCAGTCATTCTCGCTCAACATTACAATCCCGTCTGGAGGACCGTAGCAGTTGGCATAGCGAGTGGAGCTGTCAATATATAGTGCAGTGGGAGGTTGTTCATCGTCACGCCCGCGTCCAACCGCGTCCAACCGCGTCCAACCGCGTCCAACCGTGTCCAACCGTGTCCAACCTGTCCAAGCAAGCGTAGGCATATTTTGCTCGGACCTATTCACCTGCTGCCTTTGTGCCACAAAGGGCAGACTCCTCCAAAATAAATATTGGTTGCCCATATCATCGGCGCCCCTCACAAAAATCCAGCCACAAAAATGCCGTTCATTATTATTCGTTTGCCAAAAGGTAAATTCGGTGGCTTGAGAATTTAGACTATGCACTCTCTCATCCATCTCGAAAAGGGCTCCTCATGAGAAATTATCTGAGTCAATGGACATTATAACATATGCATTTTAACGGATTAGAATTAGAGATGGATACCCAGAAAACTGCTTGACTTAGAAAAATATTTTAATCTGTTATTTTGGCTAGCCAAGTCATATCATATCAAAGTCAAGCTGATAAGCTCCGCAGTGCAGTTGCCGAATTGCCGAGCATACTCTCGGTTAATCCCGGGTATCTGGATCGGTTAATCACGGAAGGCGCCGTACAAGAACGCTCTGCACGATAGGTGCGCCAGCCAAAAACAGTAATTTATTTAGGCTAGTAATATTGGCAGCACGCGGCTAAAAAACCGAAGTCTGCAGGATATTTTTAAACATAAAGAGTTTGTAAGGAAGAAATGACTGTTTTTCGGTGTCAGGAACCGTGGTGGCTGATACATGGATGACTCTACCAAACTTCCTCCCAACTCTGTTCGCAACCCATATAAATCACGGGCCTTGTCTGCAAAAATTCTTTCCCACAAATCTCCTTCAATCATTTCTGAGACCCAAAATGCCTCCATCTATCGAGAGCACATCGACGGCGGATTGCCCAGCACAGACGTTCCGTGCGCGGGACTTGACAATTACCCGCAGCACGAATCTCAAGCCGTTCACTGACCCGCGAACAATGACCGGCTCAAGTACTGACCACATGCTCAAAGTAACGTGGTCCAATTCGACAGGCTGGGGTGTCCCGGAAATTGTTCCGTACGCACCTCTTCCACTTGATCCTGCTGCTACAGTGCTTCATTATGCCAACGAGTGTTTTGAAGGAATGAAAGCGTACCGCAGCAAGACCACAGGCAAAGTTCGAATTTTCAGACCAAACTTGAATGCCAAGCGTCTCAACATGTCAGCAGACCGCATCGCACTCCCGTCTTTTGATAACGACGAATTTATCGCCTTAGTGCGCGCATATGTGGCGGTTGAAGAACGGTGGCTTGCGTGGTCCGGAAACGCGACTTTCACCGAAGCTGACGACAACGACTTTTTGTACCTCCGACCGATGATGATTGGTACGACTCCGCGACTAGGTCTGGCCAGGCCAAACGACGCAATGTTCCTCATCATCGCTTCCAAACTTCCGTCCTGGCACAGCCGTCCTCTGCGCCTTCTTGCCTCATCGCCTGCCGAAACTGTTCGTGCTTGGCCAGGTGGCTTCGGCTACGCGAAAGTAGGCGCGAATTACGGACCTACATTGCAATACCAGACCCACGCGGCCTCGCTTGGGTATGACCAAGTTCTGTGGCTATTCGACGCCGAAAAACGTTACGTTACCGAAGCTGGTGGGGCGAACTTTTTTGTCGTCTGGAGGACTGACGATGGCGCTGTTGAGTTCGTCACCGCCCCGTTGGAACTCGGGACCGTTCTAGATGGTGTTACGAGGCGAAGTGTTATCGAACTTGTCCGCGAGCGAATGCCGGATATACGTGTTACGGAACGACAATTCTCTGTCGACGAAATCGCGGCCGCAGTTGATTCACACAGAATCATCGAGGCATTCGCCTGCGGGACGGCATATTTCATCGCACCCGTCGCAGGAATCAATATATCCGGCCAAGAGATCCCGATCCCATTAAAAGTCGAAGGCAAATCTGGCGAGTATGCACGGACTATTAGACGATGGCTGGAAGAAATTATGTATGGCGAGACTGACCACGCATGGGGAGTCACTGTTAATTAATTTAGATTGCAATGTGTGTGATTCATAGTCAGGCAATAGAATTGTTTTTTTTTGTTCCGCTGTTTGTTTTTGAGTCTTCGTCTACATCTCACTGTGCTTTCCATCAATGTTGCCCGACGGAGAATCGCTCCCCAGCCGATATGTGATGCATCGAGCCGTAACAAAGAGCTGACTTTCACAATCGACATTACGGAGGATATGGTGCTTCGGTGAGTCGCGTTTTTAACGTTCTAAAGAGACCTCATGGTCAAAATGTCTAATGGAATGCGCTGGCCCCTTATGTCAATTCGTAGAGAGGTTTCGCAATCTCGCTGAAGTTTTTGTCACCTCATACGCCCAGGGACGGCTTGGCCACGCCTACTTCTACCTATATTGGCCATTCTTGCCAACCTCAAGAAACCATGCTTGTTCGTTCTTCATGGAGCATGCAGAATATAAAGCGGATGCCGTGCCGCTGATCCGTGAAATTGTTTCTGTATCCCGGTATCCCATAAAGGTACCAAGCTCGCTTCACTTTCCAACGTCCCTCATAGCCGTTTTTTTTTGTTCCTAGACTTAGTCGGCCCGATCGGAGGGTGAGGAGCGCTGAAAGAGCACAGAATAACTTTATACAGGTGAGGGCCAGACAGACGTACAGAGGACGAGGAAACACCACGCCCGTCTTCTTGACTGGTTACCCTGCCGTGTTTAGGAAGGACATCACATCATCCACAGTAAACTGGATTAAGTTATGGACAGCGAACATGAGTGCGGAGCCATCAGAAATGCCATTGCCGAATCCCATTGAGGATGAGCAGAAAGGTAATACTGAGATAACGGACGAGTTGCCTTCCCATGATCAGCTCAAGAGTGCGAGTGCGATTGCGATTTTCAATGTCGACGGACACAAGCTGGCTTTCGGCGACTTGTTCTCTAGTACTGCTGATTCTCGCAAGAGGAGAATGATGGTCATTTTCATTCGACATTTCTTTTGTGGGGTAAGTTTCTGTCTACAGTTGTGCGTTGCAATTATCACTGATTCCTTCTTGTTGGCATAGAGCTGTCAATCCTATATCCGTACTCTGAGCGCCTCGATTCCTTTATCCGACAGTCTGCCACCTGGAACAAGTTTGGTAATTATCGGATGTGGATCCCACACACTCATCCCTATGTACGCCAAAGAGACTGGCTGTCCATTTCCCATTTATTCTGATCCATCACGGCGTCTGTTTGATATATTAGGCATGACACGGAATTTAAGTCTTGGTGAAAATGCTCCCGAATATATCCAAGAGTCTGTCTTTACTAGTACAGTGAAAGGCATATCGCAGATCTTAAAGAGGATTCCGACTGGTGACGCATTAAAAGGTGGAGATATCAAGCAAATTGGCGGCGAATTCCTGTTTGACGTACAGGACAATGTCATAGAGCCTGTTTGGTGTCATCGGATGAGACATACCAGGGATCACACTGAAGTGCCCGCTATAAGAACTGTCCTTGGTCTGGAGCCCGATTCTAACTAAACACTGAGATGAGGGGTTATAAGTTATTGCGTATGTCTTGGGCGAGACACTTATCAAGAATGCAATTTTGGGCCTAGTTACTTGGTAATGATGCGGAGATAATTCTCTCCAGTGTCAGTCAGTTTCTCTAGGATCATCTTCTACGCTTCTAGAGCAACGACATGAAACAAAACTTTTGATCTTGTCAGTACGCATCTTTCCGTAATCTTTTGTTGTAGCTCGTGATCGCATCGTCTAAATTCCACAACGGTAGGGCATTATTGTTCGCTGCCTACCGTAAATATGTTCTTAGGGTGAGTAAATGCCGCAGCGACAGCCAGTGGTAGCGTCTACCCTAACCGCATCTTACTTTGTTGTTGTTGTTGTTGCTTCTTCCTCAGCCGCAGACTAGTTTCTATGCAGCCGGAGCGGCCATGTAGAGTAGTTGAATTGACTTGCTTTTCTCTCCTTCTTTTTCTAGAGGTAGAATTTCGTGAATGAATTGCTATCTCAGTGCCGGGAATTGGTTGCTGACCTGAGCTTTGGTATTCAGTTGCCGCGACAGGGGGGCCAAGACATGTTCGACGACTACGGCAACCGAACCCCTGGGTACAGCTTCGTAACAAGAGGAATCGACTAAATACTCGACTCCTCCTTCAAGTTCTGCAAACTAGGCCGGACCTGCAAGCTGAGTATATTCGAGGAGGCACAATTGTCAGAGGAAAGGCCGAAAGATATGCCCGGAAAGCGGCTGCTTTGCTGGAGAAGCTATTTTTGCTCATGCATCTCACTTACGGTTCGCCAGCGAGAATGACCGAAATATCGACATGGCTGCTCAGTAACTCAGTCCACGGTACGAGAAGCGTGTATTGTCATTCTCGAGGACTGATCTTTCTGGGCCGCTACAATAAAACGACATCCATGACAGGTCATGAGAGGATGATTGTTCACCTAGTCCCCCAAGAAGTCGAGTTGTTATTGGTGCAATATTTGGTGTATACACGGACGTTTGCTCGGTGGGTTTGCATTATACCTTAAAATTGCTCTCGCTAACAGCATTAAGAGACGTGATATATACCATCTACAACGCCAAAAATGCCATCACGCTCAGCTACAACCAGTACGTCTTCACAGGGCCTAGGGGAAGGTGGCATGCTGAATGTCTACAGCACATACTAAGGGAGCAATCGGGTCAGTCACAGTGCCTGATAACGTCTTTAACGGCACAGTCGCTTCGACAGGCTTTGGTTGCCCTACTCGACCGCCATGCTGGTCACTTGAGTGCCGTAACTAACGCGGGCCTTAACTATGTTGAAGACGTACAGGGTGGCCATACGAGCCATGTAGCAACTACCTATTACGCGATCGGGACGGATGACCTTCCGGGGACAAACCGAAACGACATTTCACGAGCTGGATAGCGTTTCTTGGGTTGACGACCAGCACCACAGCCCCTGAAAGGCTTACGAATGCGTCAAATGACATTCAGGTAGCAAGCCCACGCCCGACTGAAATCGGACAGTCAATTACTGAGGGCCCCATTCCGGCATCCGTGGTTAGAGAAGTCGTCGAGTCGTATGGACACGGCTCCGACGCTGATCTTCTGCCGATTGCGCCGGCCACCTTCGGCTTGCTTCGTGAACTGAGGGGACCCGATGCTAGGTTCCGAGGTCCTTATCAAGCCGCCGCAGTTCAGACAGTGATCTCGAACCCAGGTTACTCGTATCTTGTTATAATACCAACTGGAGGCGGCAAATCGGACGTACTGTTTCTCAGCGCGTTATATGAAAGGCCGAACCAGACGCATCACTCTCCTGGTTCTGCCATTTGTGGCCCTACGGCATGACCTACTGGAACGGGGTAGGGAACTTGCCTTGAGCATTACCCAATGGTCGACGAATGTCGACTCGACGAGTCTTCTTAAGTCGGACATTATCGTGGTATCTGTTGAAGGCCTTGACTCGGCTATGTTCCGAAACATGTTCACGGAGCTTCTCGTGAGCAAGCAAGGACATTCCCGGGTTGCGAGGATCTTTTTCGATGAAGCACACACGATTTTAGGCCATTGGGATTTTCGACCAAGCTATCAAGCCATAACGAACTTGACTGGCCTTTCAATCCCGGTTGTCCTACTGAGCGCGACGGTGCCACCATGCAAGGAGGTTCAGATCCTCCAAGCTTATAATCGTCCAGATATCCGAATCATTAGGGCGTCATCAACTATGCGTTTGAATATCGCATATGATGTGATGCATCGACTCGACGAGTCTTCTTAAGTCTGGACATGTTTGGAAACTCGAAGGGACCGAGCATTGGGTCCCATGGAAGCGTCAGATGACGTTTATGTTGAAGGGCAAAGGCCTTTACAAGTTCCTTGGACACGATCACACAACGGAAGGCAAGAGCCCACAAGAGCTGGCAAAAGAAGAGCAGGACAAAATGAAAGCGTCAGCGACGATAATGGGAAATCTCAGCTTCAAAGTCCGGGCACAAATCCCGGGCGAAAGTCCGACGCCCAAGGAAATTTGGGATAGGTTGGTCACGCTGTACGATCAGAGCACCGCGGGATTACGCCTGCAGCTCAGAGGAGAGCTTGCTAGTATTAAGTATACGGACTTCAAAGATGCGAACGAGTTCGTACAAAAATTCACTGGCTTGATAAGTCGCCACGCGTCGACTGGAAAAGTGATGAACAAGTCAGACTGTTCCTAGAAGCGGTAGGATCCGGTTTCGAAGTCTGGACAAGACTCAAGCGCGCAGAGGTACGACGGGGATTAACGATCGAAGCAGGGAATCACCTCCCTATTATTGGTATGTTTGGCCACTGGATCACGAACAAATTCGAATATCGGGAGAGAGTGCTAGATTTTAATGAAAAATCTATGGGACTCATAGCGGAGAGAATTTAGCAGCTGCTGTGGAGACTGCTCTTGTAGAGCTTGGTCTTGAACGCAAGCTGATTACGGTTACTGGAGATAATGCTAGTCACAATGAGACACTAGCCTCTGAGTTGTTTTATTGTCTTTCCGAAAAGCTTGATTTACAGGAGGATAGTAATAATTCGGTTCTCTTATATCGTGGCTTGGATAGCTATATCAGTTGTTAGGCTCACATCTTGAATCTAATTGTCAAAGATATACTCCACGTATTGAAGTCTGACAATGTCGAGGAAGCAAGAGCTGCTTGCGATAACCTACGAGATGGGAAGTCTATTGGAATTCAGACAGCGTTGGCAAGACTACGAATATTAGCTATTTGGATCGGTACAACACCTCAGTGAAGGCAGAGTTGGAATGAAGTCTGTAAGATAAACAATCTCTCGCACAAATAGACTCTTCCCATGCGGAGAAGGAAATCGTCCTCGTGACTCACGATGAGTGCTGGTTTAATTCGAACGACGACGCGAATTATCAGTGGATTGAGGATGGTGAGACAGTTCTCAAGAAGAAGGGTCAAGGTCAAGGTCTAATGGTCTCTGACTTTTTCTGTGCTTGTCATGGTCCGATCCGGTTTGGAGATGATGAGGCTCGCAAGATCATGCTTCCAGGAAAGAATCGCGAGGGCTGGTGGAGGTGTGAGAACATGGTTTGTCGGCTACAGAAAACTATACAATTGTTTGAAAAGCAACATCCCAACTGTATCGGTCTCTTCCTATTTGACCAATCGTCGAATCATCAAGCCATGCCGGCAGATGGCCTGCTGTCACACAGACTTAACGTTGGCGACATGAAACCGGAACCCACACGAGATGGCTGGTTTGTGGGCCCCCGTGGTGAGGTCGTCGTTCAGCCGATGGTCTATGGCGAGAACCACATCGATGAAACGAAGAGAGGCATTAAAAAGGGCCTTAAAGCAATTTTGTTGGAAAGGGACCGGTGGAAGGAGGGGCTGCGCAAGTCTTGCGGGAATGAATCAAATGCGGAGAACAGGTGCTGTGCTGTTCATGTCCTTGCGAATCAGCCAGACTTCCGAGCCCAGAAATCTAGTATTGAAGAAGTTGTAGTGGGATCTGGGCATACGTTCTCGTTATATCGTAAGTTTCACTGCGAGTGCAATTTTATAGAGCGAGTCTGGGGTGAGGCCAAAAGAGCCGCCAGGGCTGAATGCGACTATTCCTTCCGTTCGCTGCAGCAACGGATTCCGAAAATCTTGAGCAGCATTCGGGCTCAGAATGTTCGTGGCTATGCGCGGAAGGCATGGCGGTACATAGAGTGCTACTCTCGTGGCTTTGAGGGTCAATCTGCGACTTTCGTAGTAAAAAAATATAAATCACATCGAAGACTACCAGAGTCATTGGAACTAGAGTGCGTCTCATAGTAAAAGTGCCCTCACAAAATCGAGTAAATCTCGGCAACTTTTCATTTTCATTTACAAAAAAATAGTAACATTGGTTTTTTAATGGTAAATGTATCGAGTGATTTATTCGTTAAGAGGATATCGATGGGATGGTGTGTTGTGATGGTCCTGGAAGTGGACTGATAAAAGTGGTCGGTTCTGCTGTCCCGCACCATAACAGCAGGGCTAAACTTAAGTAAGTGCTTGATTTGGCCATTCGGTGGCCTAATAGGTCGCAGGAATTAGGGCCGGATGCCCTACAATGTGAATCCAACTTTTGTGGCTCATTAGGGCGCCACCTTCGTGCCCTAAGTGTATTTAACCGGTGTGAATGTCCCGAGGGAACTGAACTGTTGAAAAATTGAAACATTTGTGGTGCAACTACAATGCTGTTGGCCTGTTTCGTGTAGAAGTGCCAATGACTTTGCGACATGCACATGATTTGGGGTTAATTTGTGCTGTCTCTCCAAATTACATCACCTACAAAGCTTGCATTCTCACTGCCACCTCTGCAGGTTGTCTCGCTTATTATATTGTGCAGGTGATTCTATATTGGCGTTGTTATTGTAATGTACATCATTAACATTAATTAGCAATGAGCAATTTCTGAAATTACATGATGGCCATTAGAAGATCTCAACGTCGAAATGTTCATATTTACAATGGTTCAGAGCCTGATCGGCCACTCGGTGGATTACGATTAAATCCATCTGCTACAGCCAGAAATTTTCTCTTTATGCTGGATGTCTTCATCGTTGCAGATTGTCCGTATAGCACAATATTACGAAGTACTGGTGTAACGTTGACAGCAACCGACGAGCCACTTCGTCCAGGCAGTTATGACTTAAAGCCCGATTCTCCCGGTGGTGAGTTGTATTGTGATCGGTGTATAGTGGCTGCTGATTCTTGCAACAGGCATAATATCCCTCAGTGATGAGCCGTGCATATTGCGTGTACTATCGCGTACAGAAAGCGGCAGAGAGGACCGGTTTCGCCAGCTCGTACGCGAGAGAGACGGAAAGTGCGTGATAACTGGGCTTGTCAACGTGGATGCTGATATTGGTGATTGGACAATTTTCGAGGCTGCTCACATCTTCCCGCTCTCCCATGGCGAATACTTTCGCAATCAAGGGTTTCCTCGGTGGATTACAAACAGAAGGGGAGAACGGGACACAGGTATCAACTCGTGTCAGAATGGACTGCTTATGCAATCCAATGTCCATCAATTGTTTGACAGTTTTAAATTCTCGATCAACCCAGATGACAATTACAAAATAACCAGTTTCGATTCCGATCTTTTAGGATTGGATGGAAGGACGCTGGACCCTATATGTCGAGATCCAAACGATGAGCATAGGGTAAGTTATGAGCTTCTGCGGTGGCACTTCCGTCAAGCAGTATTGGCCAATATGAGAGGTGCTGGAGAACCAGTTTTCGAGTTTGACTTTCCACCTGGAACTGATATGGTGGGTGAAATCCGTAGCGGGCCAGAAGCAGCGAAAAGAATGGAGGCCGAACTATTCTCGAGGTTGGATGGAATATCTCTCACCTAGTGAATGTTATTTCAAAGCTCCACCATACGGATCGACATAGTGAAAATTCCCATAGTTCGGCCCAAACCTTTTGAGCAGTGGTTCGAATATATCGGGAACCATAAATGCTTTCCGCAAAATCTCTTAACCTTCAATTGCAAATTGTTATTATGTGTTAACAAGTAACTTATTGAGACCAACAATTATACTGAATGTTGGCACTCTGTGTTGAAACTACTATGCAATGGACATGCTCGCTTATCGACTATGATGAGACCGCTCCAGGGGCCCGTGCAGAGTCCATCAGAACCCTAATCGCAATAGCGGTTTCGCAATGGATGGTTTATACACCAAATGGACATGAAACTGCGTTTCTAAATGGATGGCTGTGTTGAATAAAAATGTTGTGGTTTTCACGTAGTTTGCTTGGTGCACTCATTTTCTGGTTCTGGATTGCCTAGCCTCAGTGTTGTTGTGGCACTTGGTTGTATGGGCTGCCATACCCCTTATGGGAGAAAAATAGAAATTCGTCTACTCTCATACTCGAACAATTAGTTACGCTTTTACAAGCATCAGTTACCATTCAAGCTATTAGTGATGTAGATTAAACTCCCAACTGGATATCACCAAAAAATTCTTAGTTAGGAATTTTGGGTACAGAGTGTTGAGCATACACAGTGGGTCCTTGACGTACTTTGATAACCAGGACAGGGCGCGTCTACTTCACAGCTTTAGTTAGTGACCACGTCACGATAAAAACATTTATTACTCTTAACTGACGCTCAGAGTTGCTGGAGGTTTTCCTCAGGCCCTCTGACAGTTTCACGTGATAGTCGCGCCCAACTAGTCGGAAGGCCTGAGCTTGCTGAGGTAAGAATAGAAAGGGGATGTATGTCACGTGATATAATCACATGATTTTTATCGGTACGGATCCGATATCAAAGCCGATTCCGCCGATGTAGTATCGGCAGGCTTCAAAATATGCCGATAAATTACGAATAAATGTCGGCAGCCTTTTATTTCGCCTATATCGTATTCGTAGCGTAAAAAGTCGCCGATATCGTATTCATAGCGTAAAAAGTCGCCGATATCGTATCGTCAACAGCCCTATGTGCCTGAACTTTCCAACGCGACGGACGCGACGCGATCGCGACGATAAAATAAATGAATTTATGCGCGTCCGCCAATAATTTAGGTTTCTTAGCGGCACAAAGAATCCTAAACCCTGCAGCGGGTACGCCGCGGTGGCTATTTTTGATATTTCGAAAAGTTTGGTGGCTATTTTGATATTTGCCACTATATTTAACTATTACCGAAACCCCGCGGCCATTATTTTAGTGGCGAAATCATATACCGCGGAAGGTTTACGTGCGGCTCAGGGTTCGTGCCCCGCGGCCGTGATGGTTATTATTTTGCCGTGGCACTAATTAAGACATAACAAATTGAGCATCTGATACAGAGGCGTGGGGAACCTTGTGACCCTTGCCTTGCCTTGCCTAGCCTAGCCCAGCCTTGAAGTGTCGTCCATCTGTCTCAGTCCAGCCCTTCGTGACAGAATGACTGGGTGTGACCGCTGTCGCTCATGTGGTATGCCGGTGGGGCAAATCGCAATAGCAAGGAGGGTAATTAATTAGTATTACAAATTTAGATTAGCGCAGCATTAAACGTCTAATATGTTCTTTTCATTGTTCTTAGGTTCACGCCGTGGGGTGCAGGGGTATCTGTCCGGTCAGGGCCATGCAACCAAAAATTCGGTTTCAGGCCCGGAATCGGTTTCGCGAGCCAGAATTTGCGCGGCTGGCTATGCTGCAGCTGGCTATTATATGCGATAGTCGCCAAAACGGTCCGGTATCATTCGCCGGTGATCTACGGCGGATCTCAGAAGGTCCGCATGCTTGAGTAGGTTTGCGAAACATCAGCATCAAGCGTGCCTAAGCGCGATGTGTCTCGACATCTATTTATATTGCACATCGCGCACACGAAGTCTGCATCAATGTGGACAGTTTCCAGATCAATAGAAACGCAGTCTTCGTCATATCATAATCTCGCATGATAAGTAGCAAGATGTGGTCTAATTTATTGCTGCTGGTTTTCTCTGGACTGGCTTTACTCGTTCCTCCCGTCGTTGCTCAACACCAGTTGCATTGCCACAATGAGTTGTTCATACCTGACGCCATTTTGCGGGTTACCGCGACGAATATTTCTAAAGCGAGTTTGGAACGGTACTCTGTGGTAATCAATGGGAGTTCTCCGGGACCCGAGCTTAGACTTCGTGAGGGCAAGACTACGTGGATCCGGGTGCATAATGACATGGATGACAAGAACCTCACCATGGTAGAGAGCAATTTTAGTAGATTCATCTTGCAAATCACTGACATCGACTGATAGCATTGGCATGGGCTCAGCATGGCAGCCTCTCCATTCTCAGACGGATCACCTCAAGCGAGTCAATGGCCCATACCATCTCATCACTTCTTCGACTACGAACTCCATCCCGAAATCGGTCATGCTGGGACGTACTTCTACCACTCGCACATTGGCTTTCAGGCGGTCTCTGCTTCCGGACCCCTAATCGTTGAGGATCATGAGACCGTTCCATACTACTATGATGACGAGCGAATCATCCACTTGTCAGATCTGTTCGAAAAAACGGATTCTGAAATCGAGACAGGACTGACGTCAATTCCATTTGCATGGAGTGGTGAGACAAGCAATGTCCTCGTAAATGGATTCGGTCTGCCTATTAATGCACAAGTGAACAGTCATTCGTACGCGCGCGCAGGAAAAGAGGCAGATTCATGCTCACTGGCGGAAATTCGGGTTGTACCAAACAAGGTTTATCGATTGCGATTTATCGGTGCCACAGCGCTGTCTTTCGTCGTGGCCGCTTTCCAGGGCCATAATCTCACTATCATCGAAGCTGACGGATCATACACAAGGCCGTATGACATTGACTACTTGCAAATAGGGTCCGGCCAGCGGTTTAGCGCGCTACTGCAGACCAAGACACACGAGGAGCTCAGACTCGACCGCGCAAATGGTATTTACCAATATTACCTCCAGTTGGAGACGCGCGAGCGGCCCTCAACCCTACGTACCTACGCTGTGCTCACTTATCCCGGAGGAACAAATTTGGTATCGACAGTCCCAGCCACTGCGCCACTCAGTCTCCCAAATACGACGCTTGGATGGATGGACTACAAGCTGCGACCATTGAAGTACAATGACTTTCCAACCCTTGCAGAAGTAACCAGACGCGTAACAGTGACGGTTCAGCAGATCGTCAATAATTCGATAACCTGGGCCGAGAACGGCCTTCCGTGGACCCCAAAAATTCCACGGGCGCCGTACCTCATTTCGCTCTATGAAGACAAATTGCCTATCCACGCGTCGTATAAATCAGCAATTGCTAACGGAGGGATGGACAATCACACGCGAACCTTCCCAGCAAAGCTTGGAGAGGTCTTGGAGATTATTATACAGAACTCTGGAGCAACCAACGGAGGCCTAGATACGCATCCTTTCCACGCGCATGGCGCTCATTATTACGACATTGGAAGCGGCAATGGAACCTACAATGTCACGGCAAATGAGGAGCGCCTAAAAGGTACGGAACCTGTACTGAGGGATACGACTATGTTGTATAAGTATGGGCAACAAACCACACCTGGGGCGGATGCAGGCTGGCGAGCTTGGCGGTTGCGGGTGACGGAGGCTGGTGTTTGGATGATACATTGTCATATATTGCAGCACATGATTATGGGTAAGAAACGCGTTGTGAGATTTGATCCCGTCGGGGCTTGAACTCGAATGCTGACATTGGTTACACCACAGGCATGCAGACAGTCTGGGTGTTCGGCGACCGAGAAGATATTTTGAAGCTGCCCTATCCCATGGTTCAGGGGTACTTGACTTACGGAGGTGATGTGTACGGCAATTCTACCCACTGGCCTAATTGCGTGCATTACTGGGACAGTCGCTTCTAAATGGGCCACTGAAATGGAGATATACGCATAATAAAGGTTTAAGGTGCCCACCTCACTAATGGAGTGACATTAACCGCAATAAATCATTAAGTGGACCATATAACTGTTGAAAGGTAGACGCGGCTGAACGAATAAATCTTTGTCAAGTCGATATGAAGTATGCGTCCTTGTAGGCGCGTCCTCATTCACATTCTCATATGCCAACCGGTAAGCTTGCACTGTTTTTGGACGGTGCAGATTGTTTCCAGTCTTTCCTTATGGCCCATGCTGCCGATGGCGGTCGCCTAAATATGACCACCCTCCTCTCTCCAGTGTATTGGCCCGTGAGGGAAATATCTGTATGACCCAGCCCATTTGATACAGTCTTCAACCCGGGATCAGGAAGTTGCATCTGACCAAATTCAAAGTCTAGTTCCCAACCACATTTATATGGGTTCAGGGTTCGGGTTCGCATTCCGAGCGTTACTTTCATCTCACGGTGCGGTACGACCAAGATACTGGGATCAAACATCTTGGTTGTGCTACGGGCAACGGATATCAGACCACGAATCATGGAAGTCCATCCTGACCCACTGGTATTTTGGCAATTTCAAAAAGTTTCAGTGGTATTTTAGACATTTGCCCTTCCTATAACAGCACTCAATCACTAGGTACTTGACATTTTAATTGTCATGAGAAAGTACCTGTGACAGACTGAGCTGCATAAATTAAATGGGGATTGATCAGCTCAGGGAAAATCTTGCAGACGAAGAATGGCAACACCAGAAAAAGAACATCCTTAAACTGATCGAAATGTATGAAACTGGTGAAGTGAGAGGACTGACCGGGGGCATCAGAACTTGGCTTAAGGATGGTGAAGTCTTGGACCATGAGCCCGGTATTGAGGAAGTTACTCCAGGCACAGCTATTTGGCTCGAGGTATATTCAAAACTTCGACTCATACTATTACTCCACTTACTTTGTGTTTAGACACTCCACCATATCGCAGCGCGTCGCCAAGATCCCCCAAAAATGGCCCACGGAAGTCTCGAAGACGTTTTCTAGGGTCATGAACTCTGGGGGTTCGTTGCGAAGGCTTTGCTCTTCATCTTCGTATTTGGCGCGCGCTTTGGAGACCGCTCTACAGGCAGATTTGTGTGTCGGACGATGAGTTACTTGATGATCCCTATTGCAGTAGAAGACACAACTTTGCAGCCACTGCAGCGCTGGAGGTTCATTGTCCCGCCGCACAGGCCACATCCGCTGGAATGGGGTC
This sequence comes from Lipomyces yamadae, assembly GCA_030556285.1. Taxonomy (NCBI): domain Eukaryota; kingdom Fungi; phylum Ascomycota; class Lipomycetes; order Lipomycetales; family Lipomycetaceae; genus Lipomyces; species Lipomyces yamadae. The sequence goes on along the minus strand of JAKTPU010000145.1, from coordinate 218 downwards.
TGGCAGTAGTCATACTTAAGCAGGTTAGATGGAAGACGAGTGATATCAGATATCAGGAAAAAAGAAGATTTTTAAGTGGCGTTGCAAGAGGGAGGGAAAGAAGAGAAGGGGTGTTGAAATGACAACTACAACTTTAGAAGAGCTAGCTAAAATGTGTCTGCGATAAAGTTCATGCTAAGGCATATGGAGTAACACCAAAAATAGAAGGACACGTCATG
>JAKTPU010000144.1:0-17191 GCA_030556285.1 Lipomyces yamadae | reverse complement strand
CTCTTCCGATCTCGACGTTATGCATAGATTAATTTTTATACATACAAAATATATAATATTCGCTGCAATATTTTTGGTTTTCTTGCTCTTTAAGTTTCCTCATACCCAGGCACCATTTTGACATACAATCTTATATATTCCACGTACTCAACCAATTCAAATAGCTATATTGGTCATGTTTGCCGCGCATGCCGAACGATATGGGAGAGAACAGGACAAAGACGCCGACAACGGCCGCATAAGCAAGCACATAGGCAGGATACCGTGCCCAACCGGGCAATTTCTTGGTGCCAAAGTCAAACAAGAAGCCGCATGTCATGATGGCAAAGTACAGCGCGGGCAGGTAATGATGAATGTATGTCACGCGCGCCATTAGAATAAACGGAAAATAATGAAGGACCCAACCGAGGGCCGGATAAACGCCAGAGTAGATGAAATGCGCGGTTTCGTTCGGTGTCATATCGACATAGTGGCGTTGCCAGCGGCAAACGTACACGAATACTGTGATGGCCATGATTACCATGGAGGCGGTCGAGCCCCAGACGACGATCGGATTGCCGAGAAGATAGTACTTCACCGTGTTCTTGCCCCAGCCGCACATGCGCAAGCCCACGTTGAGCAGTGGCCATTGCCACGGGCGCGATGCCAAGTCGTCGCGCTTGTCGGGATCAGGCACAAGCGCGTTGTTGGATGTCATCATGGCCACGTTGAGATGGACAAAGTCCCGCAGAAAAGGCGACTTGTAAGCTTTCGCGTCGCCATCCGGAAGACGCGGGTTCACATGTAGCTCCACGTTCCAGTGCGTGAAGTGATCGCGAGGATTATTGGCACCGTCACACGTAACCTCAATTTGCTTGTATCCCCATTGTGGCAAGTTAAGGTTCGCGGCCCGCAGGTAGCACCCGAGCACCTGGTGTCGGAGCCGGAGAGTGGATGTCAACGTGTGAACTAGTTTGTCCGAATAGCGCGCATCACTGACAACCTCAACAATCCAGTTATCCTTCTCGTCTCCTACGGTCGAGTTACCGTAACACGAAACCTCGTTTTGGTCTTTTGTCAGGGGCGCCGGCACGGAATGTGAGTGCAGATTGCGACCCGTCAGGCCATGAATCAACCGGATTACGTCACCAGACTTTACAAACCGCAATTCTGAATCGTCAGATTCATCCGCATCCGTATTGCGACCAGAGTGAATAATCCAGTTGTTATTCGCGTCCTTGTGGTGATAACACGTAACCTGCTGCTGTTCCGAACCTTCTGGGTATGTCTGCACATGGGAATGCAGCAACCCACCGCCGTATCCCATGTTTTTGAGCGTAATTTTGGAGCCAATAGCGACGTCGATCGGTCCTTTTGTTAGGTCGGTACCATGAAGGTTGGCTTGAAAGAGCGAGCTCATTTGCGCGTCGCCGGGACCGCTATTCACAAGAATCAAAAAGTGGATTTTGAAGCAAGCGAGGTAGATTGTAAGAGGTACGACGATGAGACAAGTAATTCGAGCGATCCAATGCTTTATGTACGTGACCTAAAATCGGGTCAGTTAATCGATTCCCTCTCCGGCACACACGCTATACAATTCGGGATACATACAAGTGGCATCTTCAAATCACCAAACTTATCCCACAAGTCATGGATCGTGTAAATGCCGACCAAGGCGGTAGTGAGCGCGCCAACCCATTTGACGCTCGTGACACATCCGATATTCACTCCAGTGAATGTCAGCCAGAACCACCAGCCAGACGAAAAAGATTGGTGCCGTCGTTCATGGAATTTGGCGAGACCGAGGAAACATAAGAAAGTAAAGAACATGAGCATCGAGTCAAGGAGGATGAACCTCGAGATCGTGGCGTATGAGTTTTCTATATTCAGTCAATAAAAAATATTTTGAGCTTTGGTCAAAGCTGTTCGTCAAGCTAGTAACACTAACCACATAACACCATCAGAGTGACCAGCCACGTAGCAGGGGTCGACAATTTCAAGCTCTTAGCAGTAAAATATGCAATGGGGACGCACAGAGCGCCAAATGTTGCGTTAAACACGCGCATAAATGTGTAATTGAGCTCCTCAGGATAATGTTCACCAGATTTGAACTCAAAGGACCCGTTGTAACCACACAAATACCCCGATAATCCAACAAGCATCTTGCCCAAGGGTGGGTGCACGTCAAAGTAAAATTCTCGTTTCAAATAATGGGATCCGAATTTGCCAAAGTGTGCCTCATCCCAAGTAACGACGTCGGATATGCCGATTTGGTACATGCGCGTGAGGAACGAGAGGATCGTGAATAATATCGGTGCGACGTAGCCTTCGATAGTGTCCAGCGAGATCTAGAAAATTGTCAGCCTGGCGATCTGCACGAGAAATAAGCATTGACCCACATCATCGTCACGGTAGAACTCGCCAATGGCCGTTTTAGGTTTGCTTTCGAACAGCTGTTCGGCATGCTGATGGACGAATTCATTGGGATTGTACTTTCTCTGACGCGGTGCACCGCCAAAGTCGGCGCCAGTGGTCGATCCAGCCGTTGCCATGATCGGTGCAATGAGAAATGGTTATATGCTCAATGTCTTGTACAAACAAGGATATGTTCTGCCAGGTCATCGGTCGTTAGATCATATCACTGTAAAAAAATATTCAAATATAGATCCGGGAAGGAATTTCCTTCCAACCTCCAACTATGTCACAACGCATCAAAATTTCACTTGCATAAGCAAACGGATCTTACTATATCTTTAGGAATCAAATGCGAAGCGTCTAGAAACGATCATTAGCATTCACATCAAATCTTGTGCCAAAATCACATTGAACAACGAGCATTCTCTCGACTTCAATATCGTCGCTGTGGTATCTCAAAACCAAACGACATGTGGTTCAGAAATAATAATTAAACATACCGTAGCTTCTAAACTACCAACCTGAATCGGAGTTACTCCGCAGCACAAATGCAATGCAGGGCGTGGTAAATTTGTGATTCTTTCTATGGTCGGACAACGAGGGGGAATGTCCCACGCGTTTACCTATATTAAGGTCTCAGCGTGCGTTTCGCGTGTCTTTGTCTGTAGGTTTCCGTGCGAGTACCCATTTACTAACGAACGCAACACCTGATATAGACGGATATATATAAACCCGCGGGGGTGCTAATACTTTGCAGACAACAGGAGCATTCATTGTCTAATATACGTAATTTAACGTTACATGCAATTGTATAACAAAACAGATCTTAGCAGCCACTGCAATCCTTGCACCGACACAATAAAATAATCCAAATGATGCGGACTCAAGACACCGGGTCCTCTTTGTCACGTTAATAGCAGTCGAAAAATCCATCCAGTCATTATGCTGTAGTTAACCAAAAGCAAGATAGGCCAAAAAACCCAAAAATATGTACATTTAAAAGTATACATTTCCGACAAGCGGACAAAACCAAATTGTTGATGGAAAAATTCAAAATAAGATGTAGTTAACCCAAGTACTAATAATAATACACCAACACGGTGCAATAAACAGGCCATTATGCAGTGTCCGGAGATGCAATACCCTATTAATCAAGGAACAAATATAGCAAGAAGTAACTTCCGGTTGATGCAAAATATAGATATGATTCCAAGTAAGAATTGCTGCAATGGTGTCATGCCGAGTCGCATAAGACCCTCGGGTAGGTCGGCCGATAGGATCGTGTAACTATATAAGACCTCGTCATAGCTTCCCGGGCCCCTTCCTGCCGCCGCCGACGGCGAGGCCCTGAGGTTGCACTTCTACGTTGTCCTCTGTTGTATTGTTGATATCCACGGATGGATCAGCTGGACTGGCAGACGATGTCAGAGCTCTCGCCCCTGCATTCCCGGCGCGATTGCTAGTTTGCCCTTGCACTCCAGTCCTTGCATTTCCTGCTCGATACGAGGCGCGGGAATTAGATTGCCTATGCCACTTCTGATCTTTCACGCTGAAAATAAAATCCATATACTTTCCATTTGTCAGTGCATTCCGAGAATATTCTTTTTGCAGTACCTTCTCGAACTCGTACGGAACATGTGCACGTTTGCCGACGAAAAGTGTTTGCCGCAGCGGCAAGATATCATCGACAAGGTACTTGTGGTTGTTCTTGCAACTCAAGACGTTTGGATGTCGGATAGGGTCTGCCTCAGCGAGACCAGTGATGTCGATGTATAAGCCGGTCTGCATATCCACGAACCGCGCGTCAATGACATTTTCGCCGTTCCCACGCGAGCGATAGGTAAAGTACGGATTCACATCGATATAGTAGCTTCGTGATTCGCCTTCGGCGGTAATGTACTTGTGCGTCGTCGAATTGAACTCTTTGCTCATGCGATCTACATCGCGAATAAACATCTGTACATCCACGTCTAGGTCCCTGTTAAAGGAAGTTGGTTAGCCACGAAGCCATTGCTATATAATAGACAACAATTGCTCATACCAAGGCAAAGGCTCACCATTCCAGTACCAGCCTAGTAGACTACCGTGCGCAATCCAGGATTCTAACTTGTTTTCATCCAGGAATTCGTACCAAGCTTCGAGCATGAATCGCATCATGCGACTGCGTTCTTTTTCGTTGAGCTCGAACTTAAAGTACCGGTGGTCGTAATGCAAGCCTATCCATTGCTTTCTGTGCTTGACAGCTGCTTCAAAAAAGTATTTCGGTGGCAGCGGATTGACTAATCGCCGTTGGGGAGCAATGTAGAATTTCTCGTGGCTAATTGACATGGGTACGAAATTATCTGTCGGTGGAGAGATGGACAGCAGGAAGGCCACGAGGGAATAGAATGCTGCGGATACGAAGAGGACCAAGGCCACCAGAGTCGAAAAGCGGCGTAGCATTGCAAATTCGTATGGTTGAGAAGGATAAGACGGGGTAGAGTAGGATTGGAGCCACTGCAAGAGATACTATTGTGGCGGCATCGAGTGGTCGAACGAACTGCAGTCAGACTTATACGTGGATATATAAGTTACTGCAGACCTGCCGACCAAAATAGCCGTCCTACGGCAACGGCGATGGGGAAATATGTGTGAGAGGCGATGCAACACTCCGTACGCAGAACGAGAGACGAGAGAGGAAAATAAAAGTGTATGTCGGACGATGTCCTAAGTTTGGTTCGCCTTCTCGCGTGCGTTAACTGTTACCATAGAAGGGAAGGGCGACCCGGGCATTTTTTTTGCGGATCGCCTTAACATCGGCTTGCCGGTAACCGAAAAGACAGACCGTTGACAGATGTCGGGTCAACTCGTCCTAGTCACATTGCACGCCAATACTTTCTGACCCAGTTGACGACCCGCCATCAAGGGACCCTTTTGTTGACGCTCGAGCGCATGCCTGGCCAGCACCAGTTTAGTAAATCCGCCCTGAATTTGATAAATAGCGTTATTCTGGGCCATTAAACATGCACCGGCTACTTCGGTTCTTGGCATACGTCAGCGATAGAAAGCTTGGCACGCGACTCAATTGATAAGGAATGTATCCTTTGCTCTTATCAATTATGCACACAGCCTGGTCAGGGGTTTTACTATACTTGGATCAACCGTCATCACAAAATTCAATCGGACATGCATGATGTCATGCGGTAGCTGTGGAAAGCGACGAAATAGGATCCGATAGCTGGTTATAAAGAGTTTATCTCGCGTGATCATATCGTGGGATCAGCTAGGTACTAGCGCGCAGAGTTAATATTTGGCAACTGCTTAACATGCTCACCTTTCGATCAACAAACAAACCGCGAAGTAGTCGTGTCTGCTGCTAATGACTACAATCTACAATGGCGGCGTGCTAAAAGAGGAAGAGGCATCCACGGGTTACTCCGTGCATCGATTAATTCCGCATATTAAATGCTCTTTTAATACAAGCTTTTCAATGCATATATATGGTTTCATTCGCCGATTGCCGCTGCGCCTAGTATCAACGAACGTGTCGTACCCTAACGACGCCGAAAACTCTATGGAACGAATAGCAGACCATTTTTGTCAAAGTGACAGCAATATGCCGTTGGTGATATAGGAGGCTTACGCGTCGAACCCCCTCCTCTTCTCCTCCTATTTTTTGCCGCAGTTCTAAATGTGTTTCATCCCATGCTGCGTCATCTCACGTTAATATATTTTTGTCAATTTCATGTGTATGAAACCGACCTTCATACCATCGGGTTTTGCATAACCAGTCGGGCCACACTCAGCGTGGTTCGGCGTCAAGCGTTTCAGACTCTTGTCCCTTACAGAGCCACGAGTAAATATTGTGTGTGGACTCCGTTGCCACGGACATACGGCGATTGTAGCGATTGGCTTGCAGCTTCTGGCAGCGAGCATGCTGGCATTGTTTTTCTGGTTTGAACCTCCTGAATAGCAGTCATCTATTTCAGATTACTACCAGGATATGGGCTCTGCAAGAAGTCCACTATCAATTCCAGCGAGCCCAACGAAACGAGAGCCGATGCCCCCGCGCGCGCCTTCATTCTCAACCTGTCGCGATGGCTCCGTCTTGGCGCGGGTACTGCAGCACGATCAACGCCAGGCGGCAAGTGGTCACGGATACCGTTGAGGGAGATAAGTGGCGATGCGGAGCCTGATTGCAGAGCCTTGCAGCGATGACCGGGTGTTGAAGTTGGCAGTCCGAGAGGCAGGTTACTCGGACTTTATCACAGGCGAGTGTGGCCATAGATAAGGCGTTGGCAAAAACCACGAGTCCCCATCACTTGTAATCTAATGCACCGCAAGACGTTGGACATAATATATTTTCTCACACGAAGTTTTCAAGTTATATAAACATTATTAAGTCCGTAGAAAATATGTGATTTAGATAAGAAGAAACTTGGAACTAAGCTACTTTTTACTCGATACACTTGCGCAACAGGCCCTTGATCATGCTTGTGTGCGATTTTCCTTCCCGCGTCAGAACAGTCCTTCCAGTTATGCCGAATCGAAGATGGCATCAATAGCAGCGAGAGCCTGATGAACAGTAGCTTTAAAAATCTTAGAACCTCTATCAAGAACACTAACGTCTCCGCTGGCGATGGCTGTGATCTTCTCTTGAGCTTCGTGGAGCACGCCGATAAGTGCATCGGATGCAGCTGTGACAATATCCATGGAATCGCTAAAAGCGTTCACGGCAAGGTCTTGTAGATCCTCGGGCATATTATTGATTTTCTGGACAGCATCGTCATACGTATGATCGAGTTTGGCATTAATGGTCTTTTTAGTATCCTCAATTATCCCTTTTATCTTAGGCAACATATTCGATGACTGATTTCCGACAGTTGGATCATCTTTCATGGCAATGACATCGGCCCTAAAGCTCGCCATCTCTGTCTCAAGTGCTTTCGTGACATCAATAGGCCCAGTTTTTAGGTCTTCGAATTGTTTTGCAGCAGCTCCACTGAAAAGGAGGTTGGATCGATGATTGGCCTTAGGATGATTAGACAAATGTACTTGTGCAGCTGAAATGAGATGCTGGACTGCGCTAAAATTCTCGTTGTTCACGGCGGCTTTAATTTCCTCCTTCTTCTGTAACAAAATCCTCATCCACGGTGTTGCATTGTCGGTTGCCGATGTATCCGCCTCGACGGTGGGTTGACTCATGGTGTGTTTTGCGCTGTGTTGAGAAAGAAATTCAGGTGCCTTGATCGATGGTAAACCCTCAGCAGGCCCAGCTGACTATATAGATGGTAACAGATCATCAGAGAACCCCAAATGGGCTAGCTCTGGCCCTTTAACCGGGACTCACTCGTCAGCCAGAGACCAGACACGGGGAACAATGGATTAAGGTCCAGGTGTTAGGGCAGGGGTTGCGATCGTTAGGAATGCAAATAATACACTTAATATCTGTGCATTCTCGGAGTTAGGTCAGCTTCACTACCAATGTGATGGGCTCTTTCGTAGCGGTATTTCTCCGCGGTGGGGAACATCATGAACATGTGTATGAAACCGACCGAAACCCTGAGTAAATATTGTGTGTAGACTCCGTTGCCAGGGACATACGGGCGATTGTAGCGATTGGCTTGCGGCTTCTGGCAGCGAGCTTGGTGGCTTTGTTTTTCTGGTTTGAACCTCCTGAATAGCAGTCATCTATTTCAGGTTACTACCAAGATTTGGGCTCTGCAAGAAGTCCACTACCATTCCAGCAAGCCCAACGAAACGAGAGCCGATGCCCGCGCGCGCCTTCATCCTCAACCTGTCGCGATGGCTCCGTCTTGGCGCGGGTACTGCAGCACGATCAACGCCAGGCGGCAAGTGGTCACGGATACCCTTGAGGGAGATAAGTGGCGATGCGGAGCCTGATTGCAGAGTCTTGCAGCGATGACCGGGTGTTGAAGTTGGCAGTCCGAGAGGCAGGTTACTCGGACTTTATCACTGGCGAGTGTGGCCATAGATAAGGCGTTGGCAAAAACCACGAGTCCTCATCACTTGTAATCTAATGCACCGCAAGGCGTTGGACATAATATATTTTCTCACACGAAGTTTTCAAGGTATATAAACATTATTAAGTCGTAGAAAATATGTGATTTAGATAAGAAGAAACTTGGAACTAAATACGCTTGCGAAACAGGCCCTTGATCATGCTTGTGTGCGATTTTCCTTCCCGCGTCAGAACAGTCCTTCCAGTTATGCCGAATCGAAGATGGCATCAATAGCAACGAGAGCCTGATTAACAGTAGCTTTGACGGTGTGAGAACCTGTATCAAGAACACTAACGTCTCCGCTGGCGATGGCTGTGATCTTCTCGTAAGCTTCGTGGAGCACGCCCAGAAGCGTATCGAATGCATATGTGACCATATCCATGGAATCGATAAAAGCTTTCCCGGCAATGTCTTGTAGATCCACAGGCATATTTTTGATTTTCCGGATAGCATCGTCAGTCATATCATCGAATTTGGCATTAATGGTCTTTTTAGTATCCTCAATCCTCCCTTTTATCTTAGGAGCCATATTCGATGCCTGACTTCCGACAGTTGGATCATCTTTCATGGCAATGACATAGAGCCTAAAGCTCGCCATCTCTGTCTCAAGTGCTTTCGTGACATCAATAGGCCCAGTTTTTAGGTCTTCGAATTGTTCTCCAGCAGCTCCACTGAAAAGGAGGTTGGATCGATGATTGGCCTTAGGATGATTAGACAAATGTACTTGTGCAGCTGAAATGAGATGCTGGACTGCGCTGAAATTCTCGTTGTCCACGGCGGCTTTAATTCCCTCCTTCTTCTGTAACAAAATCCTCATCCACGGTGTTGCATTGTCGGGTGCCGATGTATCCGCCTCGACGGTGGGTTGACTCATGGTGTGTTTTGCGCTGTGTTGAGAAAGAATCTCAGGTGTCTTGATCGATGGCAAACCCTCAGCAGGCCCAGTTGATTAAATAGATGGTAGCAGATCATCAGAGAATCCCAAATGGGATAGCTCTGGCCCTTTAACCGGGACTCACTCATCAGCCAGAGACCAGAGACACGGGGGAACAATGGATTAAGGTCCAGGTGTTAGGGCAGGGGTTGCGATCAGGGCCTATCTAGGGTCGGAGCGTTAGGAATGCAAATAATACACTTAATATCTGTGCATTCTCGGAGTTAGGTCAGCCTTCACTACCAATGTGGTGGGCTCTTTTCCGTAGCGGTATTTCTTCGCGGTGGGGAATTGATGTCACCGGTAACTAAGATTGGTCCATCCTCGAGTTAGGTTGATGCAGGTCTGGCCAAATCTCCATTAGGATCTGTGGTTAGCGACTTTGCCGTGTTTCCCCGCTTCACGAGGTCATGAGCTCAGATCTCGTGTCTGCTGTGTCTGAGATGGCGCGAATGAAGCAAGACCATTCGGCGGCTTTGGTTGGCGAGCAGGGGAGTTCTGAGTTAGTTGTCATCTCCGAGGGTTGTGCATATATAGACTAGAATAGTCGTGAGACAGCTGGTTGTTATTGATACAGATTGTCAGCCGCCCTACCATAGTCGTGCGTTGATTTAGCATTGAAATACAGGAAGACAAAAGAGCCTCGATTTGGACCATTTACCCGCTTTCACAGACAGAGCTTAAGGCTCTACGTGTGGAACAAAATCTTGAAAGGCATTTATTGGGCCCTCAATTCTATTCTGTGCCAAAAAGAGATGGCACCTTGAGACTCTGTGTTGATTACAGAGGGATGAATAATGTCGTGGCCGATCTAGAAACGACCATTGTAGGGAGGCTAACAATCTGGATGTCTCTGTCGCGACCAGGATGGACACGATGTCGGTCCGCAACAGGCGAGCAAGCAAATGGAGTCATGGCTAGCTCGTTGAAACAAGTCCTGTCAACCAGAGTTACTTGCTGGAAGAGAATATGGAAGAGAGTTTTGAGTTGTTACTAGGATATAACGAGCGAAATAAAATAACTTAAATGAACTTAAAAAAGCTTTTGAAGCTTGGTGTGTACCACGACAACGAATTATGTAAACTGGGCCTAACCTAAATTAGCATAGTGGAAAACGTAAATTATTTTAGCGAGCCCATTTAAGGTTTCCAGCCGTGCGGTCTTGTAGCAAGGGAACTAAGTTTGAATTCGGTTGTGGTTATGAGACTCAAAAGGGATGACAGTATATGGTTGGTAACGGAAAGGGGTAGCATTAGTTGATTGATCCAAGGTTATTAGTTGGTGATCCGCTGCGGTAAGGTATTTCTTTGAATGAATTGATTTAGGTATACATACAATATTTGCTGACGACTGTTAGTGATTGGTACTACACGCAACTCGACAGCCATGTCGAATCGGAATCCATCCAGGATCGTTCGGACCTGCATCAATTCGCGGGAAAGAATATACCACGCGATCCTGCCAACTGGATGGCATCTTAGAGGCCTAATGCATACGAGATCTCCAGTCCGGCAAATTGACCGTGCCAGGCAGTCGCCGTCTGCAGATCTACACACGCTTTTTCAGAAAACAAAGGTACAGAGTGGGGAAGATACTGACTTGGAAATCAACTCAAGTCACCAACTTCGCAAGACAAATCTCGGGGAGAGTAAGACTTGAATTTAAAGCCATAATAATCTCAAGAGATACGAGTGTGATGCTAACGAATTAATTAGCACTGGACACATTAATCCGTGTCCTCCCGAACCTGCAGCACGAAAATCCACCACTATCGCTGCTGTCACCCAACATTCAGCTACGATTCTTTCCCAAAACACACCCGGGTCTGCCGACAATTAGAGGCAAGACAGCGTACATCGCATCCTGGCGGATCGCACAGTGGATCCTACCATTCGTTGTTCTTGGTCCAATAGATGGGTTTGCTGAGATCGCAGATAGCGCGGCCGATGCAGCCGCCGTCACCAAGTCAGATGATCGGGGTATGCCAGGTACTTTTAGCAGCATCCTTGGTCTCGGTAATCGCCCATCGCCAGATCATAAGAAGGGAAGTATCGTGTTTAAGATTATTAGCATGAGAATGATAAATGAGGACAATGACATTGATGACGATATTCTCGGTAACGTTGATGCGGTGGACGGATACGCGAGTGAGCCTGCCACGAAGTTGCTAGTCCGCTGGCAGACTAACTTTGAGCCTGCTTCTCTGGCAACGGCAGCAGCTGAGGATGTGGAGGATGGAAAGATGGCTTCAATTATTACGGGATTATTCACGTTCGAGTTTGATCGAAACGGTAAGATTCTAGTACATAGTGTCGACGATGTACAGGAGATCAGGACGCAGCAGTCCACAGGTAGTAAGGGCCTTAAAAAGTTAGCTGAAGTTGTCGCCAGGCGACAAGCGGGACGCGAAGAAGAGGAAGGTCAAGTTGTTGCAGACGAAAGGGAACATCGGCATGGTATGCCTCGACACGTCACCTAAATAGAACAGTTTCGGGCGTAGGATTATGGTAATATTTACGGGATCAAAAAAAAAAAATTCTCAATTTGGAGTCGGGGCAAACTTATTTGGTATAACGTGAAAACGATGTTATATGATGTAAATATGGACAGGTGTTCTTGGATTTTGCTTTCTCTCTCTCTTCTTATTCGTATAGAATCGAATGTATTGCGCTTTAAAGTAACGATCTGAATCTATTGAACTTTTTAATGCCAATCACCTTATCCTTCAGTCCAATGCGCCGACCCAATCCCCTAGCTAAATTTCAAAATACATATGTCGATCATCAATGTCTTGGTATTACAAACAGGTCTCTGGCTATTTCGCCCATGGTTTTGGCCGCTGTGGTACCTCTGACCGCGATGACGCAGTGTCGCCGAGCAGTATGTTAGGAATTTGCTTTATACCCGGAACTTCTTTGCCAGAAGTAATTAACTCGACAATGTGGGCAAACGAGCTCGGATATGGCGCTGCATCTTTTTCATTTTCAGTCGATAATATGCCAGGCGCCGGCCCTGACGATGCGGGTTGGCCCGCTGTAGATGTTGATGTTGATGCTGATGCGTCGACGTGTTCCGATACTGATGTTAAAGACGACGACGATTCGTTGACAGCCGATCGAGCATGACCTGCCTGCCACGCTATGTAATCATCATATCCAACATTCTTCTGCACTTTGCTGTTCAACAAACAGGTCAACATTTTTTACAAAAAGAGCGCGTCCTCGCCTCGCCGAGCGGGCCAAAAGTCCAATGAAGCATACCGAGAATAAAAAAACAGCCGAGCTTTACACTCTATCGTCCTCTTTTCCTCGTCCGATAGTGTATTCCCGCGGCTCGACAGGACAGACGATAGCCCTTGCTAAAATTATGATAACATCGTTTTAGCACGGTTGCGTAAAGATGAAGCAAAACTGTAGTCATGCACGGATTTTATTATCAAACCATAGACATACCGTGAAGTCCGGGTCCGACGCCCAATCATAGGATTCAAATTCTTTCCATTCTGATTCCGATAAAGGCATCGTATTATTGGTAGTACATCCAACTAGCTATTTACGGCCAGAAACGGTGTCTGGCTCGTTGGCTATAGCCTGTAATGGGATGTAATGGGATAGCCGAGGTTGGGGTTGGCCTTGTTACGTCACACATTCTTACTTATTATTTATCCGGTGGAAGCTAAGCAGGCAGACATTTTAAATTTGCACCAAAGACGATGCCCTACTATCTATCGTACTCTCCACAATAACAGATCCACACTTGCAAACGGGCAGTTTCAACACCGAGACTCCAACCAGACCCTACTTTGAACTCGGCGGCCGGCCCCGCTTTAACGGCTTCGCCCTTGGAATCTCCTTTGTGCGATTATACACATCCCTGGCTAACAAATTTGACCCTGTGGTAGCATTCACTACATCGGCTATTTCCTTATAAGTAGCCGACGTTTTCTTCAACGCCTTCATCAACTCGATGCCTTGCTCGGAAGTTTGCCTATTTTCTGCATACCGTATGGCCATGTTTGGATCCATATCATGATTATGCTCCCCTAGAAATATCAAAACCCACTGGTCATTAAATTGCATTTTAAACTTTGCTCTCCATTCGCATCCAGTTTTGCGCGAATGCAAATCTCGATGCCGGACTTTGCCGTTCAATTCCTCGCCCTTTATCAACGGCAAATGTCGGGTGTTCCGAGGAGCGCCGTGACATTTGCACACGAGTTGGTATGTCCTCTCGCTCGAGCTCTTGGACTTTGTAATCGCAAACCCGACACGCTTGGCGTACTCGGTAAAAAGTTTGTGAATGTGATCTATGTCGGCCAGAATCATGCCCACGAACGGATCCATGGGGTCCGCGTCCGGCGGCAGAGGCGGGATCGTGTACGGATATGGAGCCGGGTATGGGAATAATGAGAATGACGATGGAGGGAACAACGGGTATGGTTGGCCTGGAAAGGAATTTGGCTGCTGTGGACTTGTTTGGAGCCGGAATTGTTGAAACTGGTGCCGCTGGACATCGGGCGGTGCGAATGACAGGCCCGGACGCGATGGTACGATGTCGGTCGCGGTTGTTGCGGGATTCGCATGCACCGGCTGCGCTCGTTCGAATGTGGGATCGATTTGAGACTGTTGTAACCTTGCCCGTTGAGCCGTAACAGGACCGTTCACACACTGCTCCTGGGCACCTTCTAGTGGCCGCAAGCCAACCGCGTCGGAACTCGAGACCATCACGGCCGCGTTCGCGGCACTGCCAGACTCCCGGTCCACAGCGTGGTCGCCATTTACATGGTCGGCTGGCGATAATGTCTCTCGTTCCACTGGACTTCTTGAGCTGCTAACTAGCTTGTTGTCAGACCTGGACAGATATTCTTCGTTCTTGGGTAGTATTTCCATGGTTCCGGGGGCTGGCTCGTGATAACGTTTGTGCCGGGGTCGCAGATATCTCACAATTCCAATTCAAAATCCATATATTGCCCAAATCAAAAAATTGTATCAGGTCTATAGTTTTATCCTTTGCGTTCTATTGAATCAATTAACGCCAGTGCTATCTTGCCATGTGATGGTGTTGAACCCTGGGCGCGAGAAATGCAAGGACGGCCCAAACATTGGCCCTGACGTTGTGCTGTGTGTGCTGTGCTGTTTGTACAAGTCACGTGATAATTTTAATGAAAAAGGCGATGACGTTTTGAACAGAAGAAATATTGGCTCAATTACCACTTATTAGTAACTTATTAATTTCCTTGTTCATGGATAAATTAAGGACTATACAAAATACAACAATACATACTTGACATGGTGGAGACAACACGGCTGGCCAATGGACACCGGATATTGATTGTCCATGGCTAATCCTCCCATAATAAAACCATACCTTCGAACTCTCTTTTGCTTTTCTGTCGCACTCGCTTCGCCAGAAAGAACTTAACATTAACAAACCAGAACCGAGCAGATAACAATAAAATTTTTTGGGATCCTAATCGTCATGACAACCACCATGCACAAATTCATCGACACTACGCGTACTATTCGCACACAAAATCACGAACAAAATCCAAAACAAATTAAAAAGCTCATCGCCACCACCTCAAGACCAGAGAACGCTACGCTACACATTATTCGGCAGCCTCGACTTGGTCGTTAGGGCACTGAGCCATAATGTGGCCGGGCTGCTTGCACTTGTAGCACACACGGTCCTGGGCCTCGGGGCAGTCACGGCTCAAGTGGCCGATGTTACCACAGTTGTAGCACTTCTGGCCCTGAGTACAGTCACGAGAAAGGTGGCCGAAGCCTCCGCAAGAATAGCAGGTCTGGCCGCCGGACGACGACCCACCACCGTAGCTGGAGCCACCGTACCCACCACCCTGAGTGCAGTTGCGAGCAATGTGACCAACCTTGCCGCCTGCAATTGTAATTAGACCATAATCAACAGAATCCAAAAAAAAAGAAATTCCTTACACTTGTAGCACTCGGCACCACTGGAGCCAGGCGCGCCACTATAACGATCGCCGCCAGTGCTAGTGTTGGTGGGACAGTCACGGGAGATGTGACCAGACTCGTTGCATCGGTAGCAAGTCTTCTCTTTGGCCGGAGCAGAGCAATCGCGGCCTTGTAAATCGACTGTTAACCACATCAACTATAATGCGATATAGAGTAACACTTACTCAAGTGACCTTCCTGGCCACAGTTATAACAGACAGGATTTCCTCGCTTTGGGCAGTCACGGGCCTTTTTTTATTTCACTCATAGTCAGTCTTCGTTCACTTCCACACACTTACGCAACCGCTCAAATATATCCATATCCAAAGTGTGAAGAGGACGCAATTGAATACTAGTAAATAAAGGCTACTTTGTAAAGGGGGTTGACAAACAAACGCATTTGTGTTGAGATTGTCGTCGAGTGAGTTTAACATTCCACACCCTGCACCGCCAAAAAGCCGCCATTCATCTCGCCTCTCTTCACATTTGGACAATCATCGGAGATCGAAACCTTTCAGCCGTGAACCGGAACATTACCGAACAAAGCGTATCAAAGGCCTCGAAACTCTCGACGACAGTATTGAACTGTGGAACAAATGATTGGCTAATAAAGTAAATTGTTGCTATTCACCTGATGTCCAGTATCGCCGCCTAATAAGCTATCGTAAGAACTAACCCCCCAAAATAGATACGAGAAGTACATTAATAAGCAACATATACAAGGCAACAGAAAATGAGGTCATCATCTCACACAACAAATGAAATGACACAATGAGCAATAACTCACACTCTGACAGATCAAGATGTGATAAGTACTAGCACACTGCGCCATGCACAATAACAGAAATAAAAGACACAAAAATGGCTTCGAACTATCGCTCAGTCGATCTCTCACTCTCAAGCTCGTCGGTGGTTCACGCTCGCACAGTCGTTCAAGAACACGGACGCCACAACTCACGCAATACACCTGCTCATCACAGTCGCATTCTCACACCCTCTCGCACTTCAATCTGGAAGATAGGAAACAGAACGCTGAACCACAGCGCCTAGTAGACGTTGTATTTCACGCATTTCCGCCCATACTCTTAACCGTCGTCGTCAGAGCAAAAAATGGCGATGATTCGGAAGATCTTAGTGGATAACGGAGGTGTCTTTGGAGGTCATGGTGGTGGGCTAGGAGGAGAAATAGAACAAGTTCGGTTCGTTTCTCTGCCATGCTAAAGATATAATAATGGAACAAATACAGTAGACCACACACAGAAATCAAGCAAGAAAAAGACAAATGCTGAATTCTGATTGGCCATCAAAGAGAAAGGAGATGATGATTGTGATGCAAAAGAATAATGTAAAAAGAAAGCAATAAAGGAGACAACAAAATCAACTAAACCGTACAGTTGTAACAAGCGCGGCCGGGGCCAGAGAAACCGCCAGATCGGGAGCCAAAGTTGTTGGGTTCGTAAGACATTGTGATCTCTTCTTTTTTCTAGATTGTAGAGAGTAATAGACGAAATATACCGATGCAGATGGTATTTGGTTGTAGAGTAAGAAGAGAAAAAAAGGGATGGAGCAGCTCGCATAAAACTGAATTTATGTGCCGCGACTGGGACGGGGCGCTCCAAAAAAATTTTCAGATCGGGACACGATTTACCCTGCCGGGCAAAATGTGGGAGCGCCATACTAAAATTACTCTTTAACTGACTCGACCTGTTGCCTGACACTAACTTTGCATCATGCAAATAGCTAACTGGGCTTTGTTAGCTTAGAGAGAAAAAAAAATAGGACTAGGGCTGTTCACGATACGATATCGGCGAATTTTTACGCTACGAATACGATATCGGCGAAATAAAATGTCTGCCGATATTTATTCGTAATTTTATCGGCGGATTTTG
>JAKTPU010000143.1:0-17278 GCA_030556285.1 Lipomyces yamadae | reverse complement strand
TATGATATCATACTATATCAGTCTCATATTATATGAGTTTATATGAACTCATATCATATACGTATTGGTTTGACAAAATGAAGTCATATATGGCAATACCACACTACTGCACACACTGTAATCATCCTCTTTGTCGATCAACTTATGTTATATGCACAGACTTCGCTGTCAGTAAAGTTGACCAACCACAATAATGCCGCATCACGTCTCTTGAAGTGATATTACAATTGCAAAAAGGAGAATAGAAATATTGTATCAATCACGTTGTATCAATCACCCGGTTATTCCCAACCACTAATCATTCATGTCTTAACAATGCATCTTAAAGCCGTCAACGTGCTCCACCTTGTATATTTTTCAAGTTGTTCGAATCGTGGCCTGTCGGAGACCAGGAATGACTCCAGTAAGTGATGAAGTAGCTACCCCAGTGATCAGCTGCAATGACAAGCTTGCATTTGTCTCTATCGTATTCTGGGCTGTTGACGCTGCAGAGACTTCTAAACGCGTCTCCATCACGACTCCAGGAATAGGGATATACATTCCAGAATGGAAGAACTTCCATGGAATGCTTCATTTTGTCCTGCGGCCCAAATACATCTGCCATTGGACTGGACTTCAACCGTTGAACAAGCTCATCTGAGCCTGCGAATTTGTCGCGATATAAATTAATGCGTTGCCGCAGAACTACAGGACCCGTAAGAGCTTCCGTCTTGATCTTTGCGGGGTCGCCTTCTTTCAATTTGTCTACGACTCCCTCCAACGATAGGAGAAAGAAGGGGTGTCCAGGAGTAGCCGCCATCCATGCATTCGGGATCGAATGGGCAAATTTCTCATCTGTTCCCATTCGGCCAAAGAATGCCTTTCGCTCGTCTTGCTGGTTTGAGCTGCTGTGATGGGACCCGTCATATGTAGCAGTGTAGGGAACAGTGCTGACATTATAGTGTTTGAAAAGTTCATCTGCGGGGCGCAGACATTCGACATCAAGATCTGCATACATCCTATGACAATAGTGTTAGTGATCAGCACGTTGCAACAATTGGAATACCAAATACGATCGTTACGACCACTCACTTACCCGCCATAAACGTACATGTACATATTTCGAACCAGATCTGCTCTATGTATCACTCCGGGGAGTTTCTCGTAGTATTCCAGAAACCAGGGGAAGTACTTTTTGACCAAGTTCAAGTTATCCTCGTCAGTCCAGAGGACCCACTGCCAGTCTGGATTTTTTTCTCGGCATGAGCGGCTCCATACCTCAAACTTGGCGGGCAACTCCGTCGATGACCAGCTCTGATGTATCAGTTTGGGCACAACGCCGTGGTTCTTGGCTAGTGGACTGGCCAGGACTTCCTCGGCAGGCAACGCAGCGGCCTGGCGGCGATGACTGATGGTGTTAATAGTAGTAGTAGTAGATGATAATTGGTGGACCGCGATTAATGAGCCAATTAAGACAAATATAAGTGTGACTCCAACAATCCTCCGTAGAGGAGGAGATAATGTCGAGTAGACCATTTTTGGTTTGCCACAAAAGACAGCGAGCGATGCTCGGAAGAGTAGGCAGGACTAGCTATAAGTCACCGTCCAACTGATCCCTGGCTAGTCGGTGCAAACTTCTCGTATTGGTGATAGCGCGATGGCTGCAAATGGATGCAGCAGAGCAAATAGAGAGAGGCAGCTTGAAAACATTCAGTGAAGCAGAGCCCGATTATAGATAGGCAATGGGGGGAATCTAGCGGAACACAATCTTGGACTAAGCCGAAATTAACTTGCCACAACGTGAGCAATGCGAAACAAAAATATCAACGCCCCCTGAAAATCATGCTTTACAGTTAAGCCTGTGAATGGCTTGGTTGAGTTCGGACATAACGCGCAAACACAGTTTCTTTTTTTCTTTTTTTCAGGGTCAACAAATCCTAATGAGGTATTTTTATTGTTTTCGCCCTATAAGGACGGGGCCTAGGTAACAAAAAAACAAGTGTCATAAATTCTTAGCACGCAAACGTGCAGGTCTTGGCGGCTGCTTAGACGACAGTCGCTGCGAAATAAATATTAGCTTAGCTACGATGTTTCATCGCTGAGAATAGAATCCGTAGACGCCGCGTGTTATCACACCCTAACGTTGCCCAATTGGCACCTCAAGTGCGCAAACGCTTCGGCATATTTTGCCAGAATAGTTAAGCGTATTTTTAAAGTGTCAAAACAATGTACGTTTCAAGATAAACTCGTACTCGGCTTTTGCAATTCTCTCATGATATAAGAATGCCCAGGTCCTTGGCGTCAACAATTCTCATGGATCTCACGTCACTAATTACGCACAATCCATTTTTTATATTTTCGCCATCAGTGGTCGTCAATATAACTGTTTTGGCTGCTGGCTCGCTGGTAACTCCCATCTTGTTTGATATTTTTTGCGTCCGGTCGTAAGTATCAATGCCGTGCTTGCTGCGTTTGAACTTTCCGTTCCCTGCGCTTGGGCCACAGTGGCCTAAACACACAGTATAATCAAAGGTTAGGGCTATTTAATTCGCGCAGTTGGAACTCAATTTCTGCGGCTCAATAATATTTTTGTTGGTTTTTATGCAGTCTCAACTGAATTTGGCCGAGGAGATCAGCCACACACGAGCCGTTCCATCCAGCTGATCTGTGCATTAAATTACAATGTCAGCTAGATTTCGAGTGGTCCCAGCTCGCCATTAAAAAAAAAAAACATACGCGTGCATTTATTTTTCCGGCTCCGTGTCGAAAAACGGCAGAACCACGGTCCCACTTGTGACAGGGTAATAATAAAGAATTGGTTTATTTTGTTTCCCACCTTACTTGGGGTAATGCCGATATGTGACGGGATATTTCAGCGTGACAACTGTGATAAATTATGTCGTATCTCCGTAACTCAGGCACACGTGATAAAGGAGGAGACAATCACTATTATTATAAGGCGACTGACTACATACCGATCCACCCATTACAATTTGGTGCCAAGGCGACGACGGTCTAGTATGCGACTAATGCAAGGGAGGGCATGCTTATGTCTACCGTCTGCAGTCTGCACATATTGTTGGGTCTAAATTGTAGCGGCTACGTGCACACTCCATTGATATGGAAGCAATTAATCTACTCACAAGAATTACTCTTGACATCCAGAGGTGGTCTCTTGGCTCTCGATTGCGAATAATAAAAAAATAGTAGAATCTGTTAATTATCCAATATACATTCGACTATCTCTTCTAATACCCATTTCCTGCCATCGATGTTCATGTACAACACAATATTAGGCTGCACAATCGCCACCAAGCCGCATTACACCGGACATTGTGTCGCGTGAAATGATGTTTAGGACCACTAAAAAAACAATAGCGATAATACAAATGTCCATTTTACTCACTCCCGCATTGGTTCTTCAACCTGTTGCTTTCGAAAGAAAGAGCCTTCTTCCGGTACGGTATCAACCGGATCACAGCCACTATCATTTCTTATCGCGCGAATCCGATCTAAAAACCAGAATGACGAAAAGGCTTTATCATTATTTAGCTGTTTCTTTCCTAGCCTGACGTTGTTAGACAAGCCGCAGTATCCAGGGCGATATCTGAACTGCACACATTCGTCCCATTCCTGACACAACTTGTTGCACTTTTCAAACGAGTCGTAATCAGGAATTGTAGGCTCTGGAGCCTCTGGATGCTCTTTCCGCCATGCCGTCTCCCGCTCGATATTCTTTGGGTTCAAACTCGCTGGATATTCCCGGATGTCCGCCAAGTTGTTCCAATTATCTCGGCGCCCTTCTTGAAGATACGGCATGACGAACTCATGGTAGACGTCTTTGAACAAGATTGGTTGATCCCGGGGAAACTTTTGCTCAAACTCATACAACTGTGTGATATCGTGAGGAGTTACGTGATGAAACGTCGTAATCTCTTTGCACCAGTTTTCTTTATTGTGTCGCACATTAGAAGGGACTTCGGCCTGATCCTCGCAACAAAAGCCACCTTGGAATCGCCAGGACACGTAAGGATATGAGTCCCTGGACACAACGGCTGTGACACCCCGATCCTTAAATACGCGGGCCAGGACAGCATCACCGCAACAACGACGCTGGGCGTAAGTTTCGTACGCATGTCCCAGGTCCGGCTCCTTGCCAAAAGTACTCCGGACAAGAGCACCAGACATAACCACGCCTGATCCACCGTGCGCGAACGGCAATTGCGCATTCTCATAAGTAACCGATCCCATGTACAATAAATCTTCATGATTAATTGACGACAACCATCTCATCATATTCGGCCACAGGATATACGTATCTGCGTCCATAAAGATGTACCACTTGGCAGTTGGAAATGTGCGGTAGCCGTGAGCCACCATTGGTACGTTCTTGAATCTGTCCAGGTCCCAAGCACCTTGAATGCCAGCCTCCCACAGTTCAACGTTAGCGTGTTCGGACAGTAGTGCCTGCTGCTCGCGATAGGTCCTGTACGGCTTCGATTCCATCGTAGTTTGTCCTGTCTCGTTGAGAATATCAACTACAGGGATGCCAGCGACCATGTCCGGTGCGTCAGAATAAAGCGCAAAATGTGGCACTTGCGGCAGTGTCGTTGCTATGTGAATTGGAAACCTTTGCCAAAGCACAGAGGCACCGGTCTTGATCATAAGGAATATGTCCTCTGTGCCCTCAACGTATGAGGTCTCGTATCCATTGGCATAGATCCCATGTGCATGAGTATACGTCGAGTTAAATGTCTCGACATCATGCACCTGTAAATGCGATTCTTCGCAGACAGGTTTGTTGTATGTTACATATGGAATTGAGTTCCTGATATTTTGAATGTGAACGTTGCTTGACGATGTCCATACGTAAATAATAGTACTGATAACGCCGACGATGCATACTGGCACAAGTACCGCAACTAGCTTTCGAGGAGCTATGACTATATGATTAGTTAGCAATATAATCATATACTAACTGAAGACGCCGAATTGCATTGTTGAACATATCTAAAAAGTGCCCGGCTTGCCAATTAATTTTCAGATGCATCACTCACAGCGTAGTAGGTCGACCGACCGCATTAATACTCTCTGTCACCTTTTGGATTGAGAAGAGAGATTATATTTCTAAGAACTTGTGCAGCAGGTCCTCAATGAGAGACAATAGCCAAAAAGTTGAGTGCTGCCCCGGAGGAGCAGGTAGTGAAGGTACACACATACCATGTGGCGATGCTGCCCTGCCAAAGCAAAAGTTTATTTCTGAAAGTCAAAATAGAACTGCGTTTGATGCCGCAAGCCGGGTAACTATCTTGAGCTTGCTCGTATCTAAAATCACAAAATATTTGTTCCCCGGGTAACAAGCCTACCTTGATCCTGTATCGTGAAAATCATCTTGCATTTGGGCTGAAACAAGAGCGAAGGGACCCAGGAACCAAAGTCCCATTAGCAAAATAAGTCGCAAGGGACCGACGAGCCAGTGAGGCAAAATTTGAAGTGTGTTTCGGCTTTACCGGAACAATGGCGACTTCCTGAGGTTAAGGGTTAGGGTCTAATAGAGATTGGTGTGGTCCTTGCAATGTGTTTCCCGAATATATAACTACCCGTTGAATTACGGGGAGCGCTACTGGGACGGCCGCAAAATGCCATCTAAATAGGACCAAATAATAGCTTGATCGGCCTACTTTAAACGTAAACACTCAGCATACCTCTAGTGGACGGGCCAATGTGCGTCTGCGTCGATCCCACACCATTTTGCGAGAATTTTCATTTGCGACCTCCATCTAATTCCTGATTTTGACTCACATATAATTCTTCCAGGCGTGGCGCTTGACGATAGGTCCAATCAGGCTCCAGTTGGCAGTTTGATATCGTGACAATGAAAGACATTGAATATAACAGACCCAACGTTCCAACGGGTGCAGGCTGCGAAGGCTGTCTGTACAGTCACAGCGGGAGAGTAAATGGCGCTAGCTCCAGTCGTTCTAATCTTGCATTTGTAGTTTGTCAATGGATCGGGCAACTAGAGCAGCAACCAACATTCGGTGAATCTCAATTATATATTTTCTTCATGCATGTTCAGCAAATGCATCCGCGACATTCACCACCAAAAATGTTGCAACCAAGTAGTTAGTCGGACAAAATTTCCAAACGAATATTTAAAATCTGTCGCAGGCTACCTAACATGCTGCATTGGCGCGGCCGTTGCAACAACACCCTTCATTCCAGTATGTAGATCATGACAATTCTCACCTTCAAAGCGGGTGGTACGTGATACGGCGAGCGTACGCAGATGATAAGCCTCACGAGTCGGCCCGGAAGCGAATTGAGCTCCCTTCCTTGTTGCCGCGTCGGGCACTGGGCGCCGCATTCACCGTCGAGATATATTTGAGGGATTTTGTTCGTTTCAGAAAAACTAAACTAGGGAACGAGCGCCGTGAGGAAAGGATTTGAGCAGCCAGCATTTAATTCTTTACAGGGTCCATTTTCTACGTGTTCGGAAAAGAGTTCCCGCACTCATCATCTCCCTCAAGTCATCCGATTTTCTCGTATCCGGCACCATGTGGCCGTTTCCGCATAATTTCAAATCGAGGAGGGTTGTTATCTCGAGCATTGTTTTCGGCTTATTCTTATTATTAGTTGCCGTGTCATTTCTAAACATCAAGTCGGATGGATGTTCCAGTCGTGAAACTCGACCCGATCCAGGGCCCAGCATCGAACAAAGAAAGCCCACGATCCCAAATATAGTACATTACGTGCATTTGCTCCCCGAGCCAGAAGGCCAAATTCACCTTCAATTAAAGCATTTTATATCGATATATTCCGCCAGTCTCTATTTCAACCCCGATGCTATATACATACATACAGATGCTCCTGATGACGAAGTCGAACGAGTGAAAAGCTCAGACAAATCAGTGGACAAATGGTCACGGTTGATATTCACCCTGCCAAAAGTTGTCGTCAATCACGAGACCGCACCCGACTATGCTGACAATGGCGAGAAAATCCTCAACCTCGAGAACAAATCCGATTTCGTTCGCGCAAAAATTGTGTCCGAGCTCGGCGGCATATACATGGATTGGGACGTCCACCCATTACGTGACTTCAAACCTCTACGAGAAGCAGGCTTTGCAAACGTTGTGGGACTTCAGAAAGATGATCTAGTGAACAGCGGGTGCTTCATGGCGATAAAAGGATCGGAATTGATGAGACTCTGGTATGAATATGAGCATATTGTGTATGACGGCGGATGGATCACACATGCCGTCATACTCCTAACCGACCTGTCAAGAACACTCGTCCAGATACCGAACGAAGTACTCATCCTCGATCGATACGCCCTCGCCCCCAGCAGTTGGGAGCGAGACGACGCTCAAGTTCTTTTCGGTTCGCATTATGACGCCCAGGCTCCGCCTTCGGCGGCCGCAGATCCGAAGCGCCCACTCCTGACGTCAGCAGATGCCAAGACTCTCTGGGAGGCCAGGAGGGCGACTTCGAGAGAGGAATGGGAAATAGATTATTCGAATTCGTATGCAATACATGCATTTAAGAATATTGATGTCGAGAATCCGTTGCAGGACTTTGACAGAATCACGTTGCACTACGTCCTCTCGCGTCGGAGTAACTTTGCCAGAGCCGTGTACCCTGCCGTTCAGCATGCCATTGAAGCTGGCGTAATCCCTCTCGAGTGATAAGGGCCGGATTTTGTGACATAATTATTCCTATCACCGATGCAAATACTTGCATAGTATTCGGTTTTATGTCTCTTATATGGCGAAGTCGTACCATATTTTAAGCGACATGGGAATGAGATCAGGATATATTGCTTGAACGTTGAGCCACTCTCCTACCAGAGGCCTCGAGAAGGTCCGAGAGTATCCGGACTAAAGGGACTAAGGGACGATTAGGACCAAAGAAAGTGAACAGAGCAGCACCGCATATACATGTACCAGCCCATGAGGGTAATAATGCAATTAGGTTCCTGGGTGCTCAGATTGGACTCGACAATCGGAGGACTACAGGATACACATGACCTAAGAATTTTTGTGGATCTTTAAGGTGCATACAGCACTATCCGAATGTAATCAAAGTTGTTGTTTTTAATTTATAAATCTACGACCACCTCCCGGCACGCATAACCCTGAGTTATGCACTACTGTTCTACTGCATTGCTGTGTAAGATTTCTGTCCATCATTGTATTAAGAGAATGAATGTATTTGCTCACAACCTATTATTTGAGCTGACGGCGATATCGAAGGTTTTGCTGAATTTGAAGGTCATTACAGTAAAAATGTGGAGGCTGAGTATCAGGTGTTGTCGAAAAACTCAGCACAGCCCTAGAAGACAACATTCGGATCTTTTTTTTTTTTGGAAATTTGGGCTGCTACTCGCCGGATACCAGGCTAGACGTACTGTCGAATGTCTCGTCCACAAAGAACGCGAATGACGGACTAGGTTCGGCTTCATTTAATGCGAGCTGTGAACCAAATTCACGTTACTGTGATAGTGCTTATAAGTCAGCCAGAGGATGCTACACTGACAGCTGCTCATCAATTGATATAGTGTTCCATTCAGTGTTCTAGCTGTTCAAGCACAGGCTTCATGTCACGTAGGAAGATTTCGGCTGTCTTGGGCCCTACTCCCTTGAGTTCCTGTAGACGAGCCGACAAGTCGTCGACAGATTCGGATTGCTTCAAAAGCGCACCGAAAGTGTTGTGTCGTTCCTTGATGGTGCTTGAGACATCGAGTAATTTGGTCGCAGTAGAAAAATCATAGCGGACGTAGTGTCCCCTGTCCAGGATCGCAACCAGCTTATCCCAGCCGGCCGTCAAGATCGCTTCCGGTGACGTGATACTGTCCTGCACAAGCTCCTCGTACGCGCGCTTTGCCACTTCCTGCTGAACTGGTTTACCAAACAGCAGGCATGCGAGAAACCATTTGAAGTACTCTGATTCGTTGCCTGATTCAAGATCAATATCTAGCTCCTTGGCGTAGATCTTCTTTTGTGCCATGGCTGGTTTGGGCTGTAATGTTTGCAACGTAAAGAATTAACCAGGCGCCATGTTGACTCAAGGTCATTCTTACGTCATCGTGACGTCGGCACACCACACCTCTCTTCAACGAAGCAGCTGCAATCTAATAAAATTTACAAATTCAATAATTACGATGCCTATCTTTGGCGGCACGACCCTTGTAAAGGAAATTGTAGCATATGTAAGGCCTTCGTGACCAACTGCAAGGGGCCAGGCAGCCAGACCATGTGCACTTTCCTAAAATAACATGCCAACGACGAGCGCAAAGAAACCAGAACCTTGCTGACTGCCCCAACAAAAAAACACAGAGACCCTTCTCGACACTAACGTTGCTTCCAGCCGTTTGTCCGCCGATTGCCGGCACACAAGAACAAAAAAAAGTCCGCACAGGGACATTCATTTTCTACTCTCAATTTTGCCCAGGACATACCTACATTAAAACGACAGTTACCGTCGCGTAGACCGTCCAAATTTTCAATTAATCGGATTAAAAAATCCCATAAAATTCCCAAAGAATATATTAACTTATCTTACATATTTAGCTGTATAATGCGGACAAAGGTAAAAAAAAAAATTAAAAAATTAAGGCAGATATTATCGAGACAAAATTCGTCCAAATGCATGACTAACCCACAAAGAGCCAGCTTTAATGAAAAGTGAAGCCCTCACTAACCACCACGTAATGATCAACCCCAGCCATACTCCACATATAATAACTACCTGTCCTGTCACCCTCATATGCGACAGCTGCGAAGACCATGAATACAAGTCTGGCACAGCGCCGAACCTCGATGTAGATGAGGAAGAATTTTTCGACAATGCATCCGCGATCTGCCATGCCACGCGATTATTGATCTTTTCCCAAGTAGCTTGACAGGCAATGTCTCTACCGGCCTTGCCCATTGTCGCGCGCAATTCGGCGTCTTGTCCCAGTCTCTCTACACACGATACAAAAGCTTCCAAATCCGATGGGGGCACTAAGTAACCTGATTCCTTATCGGCCACGATTTCAGAAGGTCCTCCCATATCACGAGCAATTACAGGAATCCCACTTGCCATTGCCTCTAAAACGACGAGTCCAAAGGTCTCTGTGATGGAGCAGTGGACGAATATATCTCCGGAAGCGTAGGCACGAGCCAAGTCTTCTCCTTGCAGGAATCCAGTAAATACGACATGCTTCTCCATTCCTATAAAAAGATCCTGTACTTCTCTGGCAACGTCAGCCTTACGGTTCCCGCCAACGATGAGAAGCTTGAAGGGAAAATTCTTGGCGATTAGACTTCTCGCAACGTCGGCCAGAAACTCGAAACCTTTTTCAGCAGCCAAACGAGCAACAGAGACAAGAATTATTTCATTATTCGGAGCTAGTTCTTCACGATATTGTACAGATCGGGCCATAGGATTAAAGAGGTCAGTCTTGACTCCTCGTCTTAGATTGAGTAGTTTCGAAGAAGGGACACCAGCCTTCTCCAAATACTCTCGAACACCACGAGAAGGGAAGAAGATCGTTCGAACGGATGGGTGACTGAAAAGATAACCTTGGACGCAGCGGAAAACCCACATGCCCCAGTAAGAAAGCGGGAATGGGAAGAGGATTTCGATGTAAGCAGACAGGTCTGTCTGGAAATTGAGCAGGACGGGAGGCTGATGAGTCAACTGCTGGAGTTGCAAGAGGATTTGAAATCCTAACGAGGCAGGACTAGCCAAGTAAATGACGTCAGGATTTCGTTGGAAAGCCCTGGCAAAGAGCTTATCGATTCGGAACGGATACACGACAGCCAGACTTGTGTCGTATGGCATCGGGTAGCCTCCCAGCCGAATCTCAACATTTTCTTTCTTCTCAGTCTGAGTCTTGAGGCCGTTGAACTCGGGTGCGACGACAGCGACATGAACCGAATGGGCGCGTAGATATTGTACCAGGCTTAATGTTGTACGGCTGACTCCATTTACTGGTCCGAAAGATTCGGTGGCCAGGAGGACATGCTTGCCTTTCAGAATCGACGGAAACTCGAACTCGTCATGGGTAAAAACCTGCTTTGATGGTGGTGCTTGTGGTGGTGGTGGTGGTGCTGCTGCTGCTGCCTTGTGATTGCTATTGCTTAGGACCACGTCGGATTCAGCAGCCATTTGTAATCGAGACCGATATGTTGCGGGAATATTGACCACTTTGATTTCGCTGATTGCTTTGATGACCAGCTATCGAAAGACAAAAAAAAAAAAACAACCAAACAATTATTCGGTGCTTATTATGAATCTGATTGAGAGAACGAAGCTGAAAGATGTAATGTAATTCCGGTACGAGTCCTAGCACCAGAAATGGATTTCTAGGCAGGAGTAACGCCAAGGTTCGTTTAGCCTCGGATTACAAGAACTTGACAGGGACCTTGTTGTTAAACGAAAAATAATTCGGTGGTGATGAAAAATAAAAAAAAAATTGACGATGGGATGTTGACTGGAGCAATTGGTCTGCTAAATAAAAATAGATGGCATCCCTTGGACGGGTAAGGCTTAGGTAGGCAGTAAAAGTGTTGTTGAGCATTTTTGATTCGAGACTCGACTTTTGGCTACGTGAGGCTTCGGCATTGTTTGACGGGCGAGAACAGCGTTTCGGCCCACGTGCAGCGTTATCGCGCTGGCTGCTGGTTCGCCGCCGTCAGCGTGCTGCGCCAAATCCACCGGCCCCTTCGCGCCCCGTGCCGGCCTCTGTTCGGCCAACTGGGCGCACTTGTTTTCTTTGTAATATTAACTAGTCACAGCAATAACAAACCTGCAGGGTCCACTGTCCCTGCAGTCTGGCAAATCGTGAAAAACACGTGCGGCAATCCGATCCAGTCAGAGTGGGCCAGGCCCCGCGTCCAGCGCGCAGCGCGCCCCGGCAACACGCCGGCCTTAACACGGAACCGCGGATGCAGGGGGAGCTGGCTGCCCTAACCCCATACAGCGATTATTCTTGACTGCATGCTGTGCTGTTCGCTGATTGGCCGAATGTGCGCCTTGCCAATATTTTTGTGTACACGACCACACGTGATTAGCACCACTGGACAAAGATAGTGGAATGTCAATAATAACTAGATGCTTTTTACGTGTTTAAACTGTAAAGTTGACAACCACCCACCAATCAGAATCATATTTAGTAAGCAAAACAATATAATAATATATTGCTAGTTACATAGATGAGTTAGTAATCAAGGAACGCTTGTATGATATGTACTATAGTCGAACCCTCTTCGCAGTCACCCGTTACGACTCCCTACGCGTCGTCCGCATACGGTACGACGCGACTGTCCCATGCAAATTAAGGAATTCCCTAAATTAATACATATAAATTAAGTGTGAACTCTGAATCCTTTCTTATTCTTTATGGCCATATTCTAAATAGTCGTACATCTATGACGAGTCCAGTCGCGGTGATTGGTGCTCATACTATCCGACCCGTTGTTTTTTACCACACAATATCGCGTTAAAATGTTGATGTTGTCCTTCGGAGTGAACAACAGCACTTAACTAGAGGAGCTAGTTACAGAGAATCAGCGCCTTTTCCCATTAATCTCCGACCGGTTAAATTAACAAAATATAGCTAGGGCCTAGGGGTAACCTCTAATGTGACCACAGATGACCCCATAGCCCATTTTGCTGAAGGATTTAATGTATTCTGCTCCAATACCTTACATATATGCTCACTGGCAATATACCGTACAAAATGCATCTATTAACCACCTATGGATAGACAAAAAATTCTAAGATATGCTTAGCTCACTGAAAATGCTGCATATGTACTACATCACAAGCTTAGGGCCGTGCCAGTTAGAAACAGCCATATGAGCCTCACTCTCCATCGTGCTACGCCCAGGGAAACCTTTGAAAGATGTGGCGAAAGAAGCAACGGAATGGGCCACAAGCTTACTATTCAATTCCCAGGCCTTGAGATTCAGATTGTCGACCGTGTCGCACAATTGGTGGTAACAGGGATCAAACCACTCTCCAGCAGTTCCACCAAACATTTCCGCTTCCTGTTTGGTCTTGACTCCTTCTGCACCGGCAGCAATTCCTCCTCCCGGAATTCCATGCTTGATGAAGCCGTCGTAGTCACTGCGTCCATCAAAAGGAATTAGTGTATAATTCTGATCGTTTGACAGATAATATTCGATGTACAAGTCGCGTAACTCTTGGGATCCTGTTGGGTTGGCCTCGTTAGTGGCATCGTACACTTGATTCGCGTAATTTGGGGAGGCAAGCATGTCGTAGTCCATAAATAGCCGAATTTTGGCATTCTCCTCCTGAGAGAGCATCGCTACATAGTAATCGGACCCGAGCAGTCCTTCCTCCTCGCCTGCCCACCATGCGAAACGAACGCAGTTATTGACGCCGTACTTTGTCAGCTGAGTTGCAACTTCCAGCAACGTTAGTGATCCAGATCCATCGTCGTTGATTCCAGGTCCCTCGGCCACGCTATCACTGTGAGCCCCCAACATAACACAGTTTTCAGAGTCTCCTCCGTTAGTCTGCGCAATGATGTTTACGGTTTCAATTTTCTCAACAATCGAATCAATATAAGCCGATGCTGACACCGTTTTGCCGCTCTTTAACTGTTCAATGTACGGTCCAGACTCCTCGCTTGACAGACCGAATGTAGCAATATGATACTGTGATGGCACACCCAATGTGCCCGATAGGCTACCTTCGCCGCTGTTGTATATAACGGCCGCGACGGCTCCAGCTTTACCAGCGAGGGTGGATTTGTCTCCAAAAGTACAAGTTCCACGGCGAATTAAGGCAATAGAACCATGGACATTAGCCGGATAGTCAGCCGGCTCGCATCCATCGTTTTCCACCAGAACCAATGGTCCAAATACTGGTTGCTTCTTGTAAGTAGGCGGAGTCAGGCTCATTGCAGAGGCAGATTTTGGTACTTGACCATCCAATACAAGACGAGACTCAAACACATTACCAACCACGGCGTCGAATGTCTGGTTCGTGATAGTATAATATTCGCCTAGACTAGCTATCGTCGAATAGATATAATCAATGGTGGCAATGTGTCCTATTTTGGTTTAATGAGATTAAAGTGGACAGCAGCGTCAGAGAGTGAGTAACTTACCTTTGCTTCCGATGACTCGTGTTGGATGCGAATACTCGCCCTCACTGAGCTTGGCGAGCTCATAGAGATGGTTCGCGCGCTCCAACAAATTCTTCACATCTATATCGCCCTGGAGCGCTTCCGAGTTCACAAGCGCCTTGCTCACGGAGCTTTCCGCAGGTGACGAAGTGGATGGTAGGACAACCGGAAGTTGTATGCCGGCGGCAACGACTTGCGACGCAAACGCAAGGACGAGTGAAGGACGCATTGCACACTCTAGACACTTTTTCTCTTGTTTGCCGGCAGATAGAAGGTCACCTAGGCTTCTTTATCAAGTCATCAACATCCTGCATGATGTCTAGAGCCGGGTAACGCATTTCAAGAGGGGCGTATCTCGCGTGATTAGGAAGTTCCGCGTTAGATAAGGCTATAAATTGGGTTAGGTGAATCAGGAAGGGCAATCGAATATTTGTTGATATAATGCCTCTCAAGTTATTGAACAACAATAATAGTAATTACAGCACTAGCGAGTCGTTGCTAAATGCCAAAAAAAAAAAGTAATAACATGTCAGAGTTGGAGACCCGGGCTCAATTTTTTGCCGGCATCAAAAGGCTAATAAACGTCATGACATTCGGCTGAATCTCAGTAGGAGTTTTTATTCTATCCACAAGCCATGGCAAATCTGCCAGGATGAATTTGTGTTTAACAAGAATCGTCGTTTCCTGACAGCTGACTGGCCGAAATCCGAAATATATGCAGCGATCCAAGGAATCGAGGACATGGCTTAGGAAATACCCTTCTCATGCCAAAGTCGTCAGGTTGTATAGGTAGTGCGCAGCAGGATGTTTTGGCAGCATCGTTTGAGTACGGGGTGACTAAAAGAGTAAGTAACTGAGCAACGAATCGTTTGGGAGGTGCTTGTGAATATTTGTCGAAGAGTATGGAAGTCAATCAGCAGCGCGACAACGTTCTGTGCAACCTGCAGAAGCAGTCGCACAAGACACGCACACGATGTATAGAACGCAGACATCTTGCCCATCTTGCAATTGTCGACAAAGCCGACTGGTTTATCCTACGTCTCCTTAAATATACTATCTCGAGAACTCATTGCGCCGTACAAAGTTCGCTCAGGTCGTCACGCTAACGAAAATGGACCAACATGACGCGGCCGTTTCACTTCTCGCTTCCCAGGTGAAGCAATTCTACGAACGTCAGAAACCATTTCGCATATATCACGGTTCCACAAACAGCACTCGCAAGAGTCAATATTTCGTTGACAATCTCATCGATACAAGCGGGCTCTCTAATATTCTCAGCATCGATACCAACAAGAAAGTAACTGTGGTGGAACCTAACGTGCCCATGGATAAGCTCGTGTATGCCACGTTGCCGTATGGCTTAGTGCCACCTGTTGTCATGGAATTTCCTGGCATCACTGCTGGAGGGGGGTTCTCAGGCACGTCAGGCGAAAGCAGCTCTTTTAGATATGGCTTTTTTGATCGCACAGTTAATTCAATTGAGATGGTGCTCGCCAATGGAGAGGTAATTAAAGCATCTAGCACTGAGAACTCCGATATCTTCTGCGGTGCTGCCGCATCCTTCGGAACGCTGGGAATCATCACGCTACTTGAGATCCAATTGATAGACGCGAAGGCCTTCGTCGAACTTACCTATTATCCTGTACGCAGCGTCCAGCAAGCCGTACAGAAATTTGAGCAAGAGGCTGCTGACTCTTTGAATGACTATCTCGACGGCATTCTTTTCAACAAGGATAGTGGGGTCATATGCGTCGGCCGTCTGACGGATACGCATAAAGATGGTATCCCGGTTCAGTGCTTCAGCCGGGCAACAGATCCCTGGTTCTACCTCCACGCCAAAAAAGTCATTGCGAAGTCAACTGAATCGTTCACAGAGGCTGTTCCGCTCGTCGACTATCTCTTCCGCTATGATCGCGGTGGTTTTTGGGTCGGCACTTATGCTTTCCAGTACTTTGTGACTCCCTTCAATAGATTCACGCGATGGGCTCTTGACAGTTTCATGCATACTCGCGTCATGTACCATGCGCTGCACAAAAGTGGCCATGCAAAAAACTATATTATTCAAGACGTCGCTGTACCATACGAAAATGCAGGACATTTGATCGATTATTTGCACGGATCTTTCGGACATTATCCCCTTTGGCTATGTCCATTGCGTCAAACCGGCAAGTCCGACTGTCTTCTTTACGGTCTGATGGCCCAAAAGGCAAAACCGAACCAAACCGAATCAACAATGCTCCTTAACGTTGGAATTTGGGGACCTGGACCTACTCGACGAAAGGCATTTGTGCAAATGAATCGAGATCTTGAGCGCAAAGTTCATGAACTGAAGGGCCAGAAGTGGCTGTATGCCCACGCTTATTACACTGAGGCTGAATTCTGGGACATTTATGATCGAAAAGAATACGACGAGCTGCGCACAAAATATCATGCTACTTATCTCCCAAGTATCTACGATAAGGTGAAGGTTGACGTTACGGCTGAGGAACAGGCGGTGAGAGCCTCTTGGACTGTTTGGTTAATTGCTATGCTCTGGAGCATATGGCCCATTAGTGGATTATATGGTGCCATTCACGCAGCTCTGGGTGGTGACTATCTCAAACATCACGGATCGAAGAAAGCAGTATGAAGAACAGAAACATGAAGATGGGTGAAAGAAGGGGGTGAAATTAAAAGTTGCTTTAAGGATTTATTCGAGATCGGTTCGAACGAATTGATTACAGTTAAACTTGCTTGAACTTGCAGTACAGTCCAAGACGATGTGGGACATCTGAGTAAGTCTGCTGGACATTTACTATTTTCTGAATAAATGCAATACATGCCGGAGACGGCTATCTGATCGTCACTGTCTCTCGAATTAAACAGCATGTGGGCGCAGTCGTCGTCTCAAGTGACCACATACATACGCCACTTCAGTCTAAACTTAATTTGAGATCAAACCCGAGGCTCACCTTTATGCGATCTAAAAGCTCTATGGTGCCTAATCGTTAGTCCCGACAATTGGGTTAACCCTAATCCTAGCGGCCATATTTCTCCTTTTTCCCAAGGGTTAGGGTTTTCATTTTTTTTTAAACTTCTAGTTAGCTAACCAGCGGGCAGATAAATTGCCGCTCACGAAAGTAAAATAACTAAGTTACATAAAGTTGAACAAGA
>JAKTPU010000142.1:0-17642 GCA_030556285.1 Lipomyces yamadae | reverse complement strand
GTTTTAAACCTGTCATCCCAGGTCCGCGCCAATCTCCCAAGTCCCAACGGACTTAATATACGATGATGATCACTCTGCCCGTAGACGCCCCAGTCTCATGCTAGCTTAAGCAACTGGACATTATTGAGCTCTTGCTAGAATCACCATGCCATCTCTTGCACCTAGCGCACTGCCACTGTCTAACAGCAGCAGTACACGGCGGCGCTCGAGCCTTAGCGAAAACGGCCACTACCCCGCCGGACGCCGACAATCGATATCCAAAGCGGAAAATTCACCATCAGTTGGTAGTCTAGACTCGAGTTCGCCGGCTGGATTACCATGTAATACTTCTCCGTTTATGGGGCTCTTACCTTCTCTGAGTTCTCCGCCACTACGAACACTGCCTCCGGTGGAAATGTTTGGAGAGACCGAGTCGACAGCCGACGGTTCCCATCACCACTTACGAACTCATTCGTCGTTAACCTATATGACTAGTAGCCATGGCAGCCATGGCCACCATATTCACATACCTTCTTCTCCACTTTCACGGTCTGCCGCTTCGCTGTCCGACATGACTATACCACCGCACTCAAGGAGGCTATCGGCATCCCCATCTTCACCGCCGTACCTTCCTCACCATGGCCACGCGGTACTACGTAGCCGACGATCATCGATACATCATTCACATTCAGAGTCATTAATCGGGTCGTACGAAGAGTCGCTCTTATCAGGCCGAACTTCGACGCCATCGTCGAAGCCGGCTGTGACGTTTTTGGCACGGATAGGGGTTCTGGGCACAGGTGAGAACTGTCCGCCAAAACTGACCTGCCCAAGACATATATCTTTCGAGTTTGAAGCTGTATACTACGATTGGGAGCTCTCTAATGCGTATGGTGGACGGGGTACGCCATATGTCGGTATTCTGGATATTGAGGAATACTATTCTGCGAAGGTTGCAAAGGAACGCGCAAATGATGGTGTTCACGGCAATTGCAAGAAGCGTCATAAGAAGAACTCCAAGTCGTCCGATTTGTTGGGCTACAGGATACCACGGCAAGGACAAATGCAAATAGTTATTTCGAATCCCCACCGCACTGCAATCAAATTGTTTTTAGTCCCGTACGACCTGCGAGACATGCCTGTTGGTTCGCGGACATTTCTAAGACAAAAGACAGTCGTGATGGAGGAAGGCAGCAGTTCGAAGGGGAGTCTACGTCAGGCCGTTCATTTGCACGTGGTGTGTCCGGCTGAAGGGAAGTACTACCTGTTCAACACGGTCCGTGTCGTGTTTGAGAATCACGCAATAGATGCTACATCAACGTCTGGACATGGAGTACTGGGCGTGTCATCGTCTTCATCGTCCCCCTTATCTGGGTCATCTAGAGAGAGCATGAGAGTTGAAACGATCATGGGCGATTACTCCCGTTACAATGTTGACAGCCGCTTGAAGACAGGCAGACGACAGAGTAGCGCTGCGGCTACGAAACTATATAACTCTATCGCAACAGCGCAAGTTGTAAATGATGAACGCACAATTGTCGAAGACGAGCAAATTAATCACGTTGCTGAAGTTGCTTGCAAGACTTCGACGCTGTCGTTATCTACTAGCGAATCTGCCATGGTCGTCGGCACCAGAGATGCCGGCGAGGCGCAAGAAGATTTCATTCAATCAAAGAAGGTAGCAAACAGGCTGTTATTGGAGTGCAGCTCAGAGGTTGGCGAAGACAAGAAGCAAAATGCAGCTGAATTAATAACGTGGGGTGAACTTTATAGTAGGCGTCTCAACAATAATGTTTGAATGGCAAGATTGGGCGTTTTTGTTCGTTTTATTTTGGTTCAGTTTAGTTACAGGGTTTTTCGGCAACGCTTTTATGCCGATAGTTGTGGCGTCGTGAATTTCTTCCTTGATTTATCAGTCTCAAGCGCTCCGGGTTGGACTGGATTGTATATAGTGATGCATTCGGTAAATAAATTACTACCTCACATACACAGGACATCTAATTTGTCCGATTAAATCAGGGCAAATGCACCAAAATCCGAGAAAGTCAATCAAGCCAATCGTCGCCAAAAGACAATTTATAATTTCAACTGCAAACAAATAGATATACGTTAATTCGCACCACGCAAGAACCAAGCGATCCAGACTCCGAAGATACCAATACAAACCGATATAGTCACTGCCGCAAACGAATTAGCATTGAGACGTAATAAAATTCGCGCTTGTTGCGGATTGAAGTTGAACCGGCCCCCACGAGACGCCGTGCCATTAAACTGCAGTGGAGAGATTGTCGAGCTTTCTTGTGCGCCAACATCCGTCACCTCATCGTTAGTGTCAGACAATAGAGTGCTTCTGTTAACCAAAACCATGGATCTATCTAGATCGCGCTGCTGATATTGCTGATTCTCGTCGGGGATTTCAGCGCCGGGGAATCTGGGTAGCTTGCTGACAGCACTCGCAAGACGTTTTGTTGTCGAACGTCGTTGTTTCTTCTGCAGTCGCAAAACACGCTCTTGCTCCTCCATTATCCGCTCTTTTTCTGCTCTAGCCGCCGCATCAGCGATTTGATTTTCTATTAAGGTTTCTATTTCGCCATAGCGTTGCTTGTCCTGAACTTCCTTCAGCTCAATATAATCGTACTCGGCATCTATTTTCTCGTTGTAGTCAGAGTGACTCGCGTTACCGTGAGTTCCCTTGATCCGTCGACGCCCTCGAGCTCTTCGTCGATATGACACAGCTGGGGAGGAAGCAGGCGGTGCAGGAATGGTTTCTAATTCTGGGATCTGCCACGTTCGAAGAACAGAGTACTGAGATACGGCTTTCCACGGAGGCAACAGGGACGTCGGTGGATATTGTGAATATATTGCAAGAGACATGGATATAGCGTCGGTTATGCTGATCGGAAGTGGCTGAGGCATGCGAGAAATAATGGCGTGAATCATTTCTGATTCTCTGGCAGGGATTGCCAATGCCTCGTCCCGCCTGTGGACCATAATCTGGAGGCAACAATTAGCCTGTGGTCAAAGCAAACAGTATTGTGAGAAGGACCTACCACTGTGTACAAATACACCGGGATCGAGGCACTTTCGCAGCCGAGGAAGAAATCAAATAGAAGCACAATCTCAGAATAGGACTGAATATCATGTGCGAATAAGGTCAACACAGCTGCTAGAGCATAAAATGGCTTTGTATATCGAAGATGGCGACTCAATGGCTGGTCTATTTGTTCGAGTAACGGCGGGATCAAGTTCAGGTGATCTAGTGCGGGTTGCAATGTGGGCATCATAAAGTCGCGCAGACGATATAATGACAGGTGTTCAAGTACTGCCACTGCCTTTCTTTTGCCAAACACCATATATATAATTTGTGCAATGTCATGATAACCTTGGAAGTATGATAATTTTGGATTCTGCCGCAGGACTTGGATAATGATGTCGAGTAGCTCGCTTTTTTTAACGCGTAGCTGGCTTTGTGACAAATCTATGTGGCGGAAGTTTTATTAGCAATTTGTCCACCAGCTCATAACAGAAAGGTTCATTACTAGGAGGATAAAATATAAACGCTCTCTCGACGTCTAACCTAGCTTGTTCCTCGTCTTGGTGTGGAGCAATTGTGGCCCAGTTTGGATCGACTCTGCTGTCTGCGTTGCAACCAAGCAATATCGGCCCTACAGTTGTCATTAACCATTGACTTATGTCTCAAACCGAGTGGGACGCAATACAGGCCTGCCTTCTTAATGAGTCGGACAACAAGCCACTTTTTGACTTTGCGAGTCTCGCGAGCGCATTATAATCTCTGTTCAAAATCGCCTCGTTGATCTGGACTTCCTTCGCCAGTCGAACCTTCTGCTGCGGAGTAATCTGTGGTACTTCTGGAAACAAGATCGGCGGATCCATCATCATGAAATCAACAATGTCCTGTCACTTCTGACTGAATATGCCTCAATCTTGGGCTTAGGGCCCAATACGGTATTTTCTCAATCTATGGTCCCCACAGCAGACACGAAGCCTCGCACACGTAACGTATGTCGAGTGTGGCGGCAAATATGGCATATATCCCATATTTTATACACATTTTGACAGCGTTAATTCTTTAACTCCCTTTACTGTTAACTAACGGATAAAAAGAGCTTTTGCAACTGTCGGATGAGCGTCAAATTTTGTCAAATACAACTCTACCGAGTTCTCTAATCATGATTCCCACTACGCCGCGACGCTCATTTGGGGCTGGCCTCATTCTAACTCCGTATATGAGTTAGCCGCCACCGCGTGTGGTTAGCTTTGAGCATGTTTCACAGTTTTGCCGATTATGTTTCTATGATATACAGCGGTGAATCATGCCCGCCGGCCATGATATATAATGGATCCCATTCCCTGCCGTGTTCTTTTGTTCTTTCTTCGATAATCTTCAGACACCCAATGTCACGTGACGATGTCGCCCGCAGCTCCAAATTTCGAGCGACGACTTTACCACATTAATCCAGCGAGCTGGTTGCGGAAGATCACCAATGAAAGCAGGTCGGTTACATCTGGACGCGATTCTACCGAAGTCTACGTGGAGAGGTATCGGCAGAGACAGACGATAGAGGTATCAGCAGTGCATGGCAGGTAAAAGGGCAACCAGTCGAAATGTCCATATTTACAATTTTGCGGAGCCTGATAAGGAGCTCGGCGGACTGAGATTTTATGCATTCATAAGGAAACAAACTTTTCTCACTATGCTCGGCATCCTCATCGTTGCATCTGGTCAGTATCGCGTAATTTCGTGAAGCACGGGATACGATCTAACCACAACTGACGATGTTCTCCAGCCTCATTGCGTCGTTTTGGTACTTTGCTTGCTCTTCTTGTCCGGCCCCGTTGAAAGGTTCACACATTGATGTGATTCTTAGCCTGTCTGTCGTCGTAAGTAGGTCCTCAACCCGATTGGCACCCAAAAATGTACTGTATCCGTCAGAATCTATTCTCCAAAAACTGTCCTGGGTAAAAATATTATAGATATTCGAATGGCAACTACCGGCTTCCACTTTTGTCGAATCCAACATAGGTATTGTCGTGCATGTAACATGACGCGCGATGATGCGGCGCGAGTGGTCCAAGCGGTCAGTTCAGACTGGGTTCGGCCTGGCTCCGATCTCACGTGCATCTCCGCAGCCCGTTTTAGGCAAGCCGAGCTTTTATTCGGTCTCTATACTTTGGTGGGGGAGCAGCCGCATTCGGCCGCAAATCCCTTCGAGACTATTATTAACCCCTCATGCCGCCCGAAACTCCGCATTTCGCTCCCCGCACTGTATATAATTGCCACTATTCCTCGATAGACAAAACCGTCTCTTCTTCCTTTTTTCAGTAATAACCAAATAATGACCGTCGATTCCATGTCCAAGGTCTTCATTGGATCTCTGGACTCGGGCACCACGTCGTCAAGGTGAGAACTATATGCAGAGGATATGGAGGATATGGGTACGAACTGGCGCTGCTGTAGCATATATTTTCTGTGATTGGCAGCATTTCATCATTGTATGCTAACAGCTGCAGATTCATTATCTTTGACGAGGGGGGCCGGCCTTATGCTGTACACCAGATCGAATTCGAACAGCAATATCCACATGCTGGGTGAGTTGGGGCTGTTATTGACGACCTTTTTCGGAACAGATGCTGACCACAGAGTAACAGCTGGCACGAGCAAAGCCCGTACGAGATTATCAAGTGTGCGAACGACTGTATTGATGGCGCCGTCAAAAAGTTTGTCGCGGCTGGATACAATGTCTCCGATATAAAGGCAGTGGGAATTACTAACCAGCGTGAAACCACTGTATGTCACTTGTTGGACCGCCTTGCAGGTGTCTTAAGGGGCTAATAGGATGTAATAGGTCGTCTGGGATTCTGAGACCGGGCAACCACTGTATAATGCGATTGCATGGCCTGACACCCGTACTTCCCGTTTGGTACATCACTTCAAGAGCAAGAACGGCGCCGAAGAACTATTTCGACGATGTGGGCTGCCCCTATCCACCTATCCGTCC
Source organism: Lipomyces yamadae (assembly GCA_030556285.1). Classification (NCBI taxonomy): domain Eukaryota; kingdom Fungi; phylum Ascomycota; class Lipomycetes; order Lipomycetales; family Lipomycetaceae; genus Lipomyces; species Lipomyces yamadae. Next base: position 11,643 of record JAKTPU010000142.1, on the reverse strand, counting down.
GCACTCAAGCTCGTGTGGCTACTGCAAAACGTTCACAGCGTCCAAGAGGCGCGAAAGCGTGGGACTTTGATGTTCGGCACAGTCGACACTTGGTTAGTGTACAATCTGACCGGGGGAGGCAAGCCTGGAACAGACACGAAATTCGTGACTGATACCACGAATGCGTCACGAACTATGTTCCTAAATATAAACTCGCTAAAGTACGATGACTTCCTTCTTAATTTCTTTGAAGTCTCTCGGGGCGTGAAGCTCCCTGACATTGTCTACTCCGCAGACAATGAGGCATATGGGAAAATTGCTTCCGGTATTCTCGCCGGTGTAAGTATTGCGTCGTGTCTCGGTGACCAGTCAGCCGCTTTGGTCGGACAACGAGCGTTCAGTGTTGGCATGGGAAAGAACACGTATGGAACAGGATTGTTTCTTCTCTACAATACCGGTGAGGAACCAGTTTTTTCAAAAAACGGTCTCCTAACCACTGTCGGATATCATTTCAAGGGAGAAAAGCCTATATACGCATTGGAAGGATCTATTGCCGTTGGTGGGGCGGCAGTTAAGTTCTTGCGAGATAATTTACAGATGATATCGTCGTCGGATGAGGTCGGACAATTGGCGGCAAAAGTCCCTGACGCTGGTGGAGTGGTGTTTGTCACAGCTTTCTCGGGACTGTTTGCACCTTATTGGATTGATGACACGCAAGGAACGATTTACGGTATCACGAACTACACGACCAAAGAACACATAGCTCGAGCAACTATTGAGGCCACCTGCTATCAAACCAGGGCAGTTTTGGAGGCTATGGCCAAAGATTCAGGATATGAGTTGAAGACGCTTAAGGTCGATGGTGGCATGAGTAACTCGGATGTATGCATGCAAATACAAGCTGATATTATTGGGCTTGATGTCGTTCGGCCACAGTACAGAGAGACCACCGCGTTGGGTGCGGCCATTGCCGCAGGCTTTGCAGTTGGCGTTTATGCCAGCTTTGAGGAGTTAAAGAAAGTGAACACCGAGGGAGAGACTACGTTCAGACCTTCTATCACTGAGAAGAAGCGTGAGAAGTGGTATAAACTCTGGCAGCGTGCTGTGTCGCGATGCGGTGGTTGGTTGCAAGATGACGATGATGAGGATGACTCCGAGGTTGAGGAGGAGGAGAGAATAATTGAAGGTGTTGTCGAAAAGCCGGAGGAGGAGAGAATTGAAACCGTAGTCACAAAGCAGGAGGAGGAAAGAATCGAAGACGTTGTCGAACAGCAGGTTGCATTGGGTTAACAGCAGTGTTCAAACTAACTTGGGGCTTAACTAATTGTCTTGATTATTTAAATGCTTTTGGGGATTATTTTCGCACTGAGGCTATCATAAGTTTATTTATTAAGAAGCACACGCTAACCATATGACGCGAAAATGGCTGCGCGCTCACAATACGAGCAAATCAAATAGCCAACAACGATTAACACAGCGCCAATTTATAAAAAAAAAACACCAATGCAAATTTCCAGCAGTTTATGTATATCATAATTACGCGACAACAGACGACTGTAGTGTGTAATTCCATCTCGGCGTTCCGTCAATGAATAATTCATAATTTAGGAATGTAGAGCCATCCTCTTTGGTTTCGATATCAATCTTGCCAACCTTAGAATTGCCATCCGGCATATACATGAAGGTGACATCTTCGTTATCCTTCTGCTTATGCGTCCTGATAGGAAGAAAAAATTGACTGAGCGGACTGGCAGAGAACTCGTACGCATCATTGCCAGACACTCCATCAGGGGAAGGAAATTTTATCGCAGCCGCTTCATGTCTATCACCGGACAGGACCACGACACCGCCAACGCTCCAGAACCATTTCAAAATTATTGCCCGCTCGTGCTGATATCCCGACCACGTATCGTACATGTCGATTCCTCTCCAGTTCTTAGTAAACGGGATCGACGACACAATAATCTTAAATGGCGCATCTTTATGCTCTTCAAGCCATAATTGTAAATCCTCTAGTTGCTGTCTACCTAAAAGAGTCTTATCTGGCCCATCCGCAGCAGTCGTTAGCGATCGGTAGGACCGGGTATCCATCAAAAAGAACGGAATGCCTTGTCGTTCGAAAGCATAATACGTCGTATTCGGACGTATCGGTGCCGGATTACCAGTTCCCTGGTATGTCTTCCACGCCGACGTCGCGGGACCATATAATCTTGAAGACCGAGGGTCATAATCATTTATGATCTCGTGGTCGTCGAAGACGTGAATCATGGGAAGTCGGTTGAACCCTGAAACTTGAAGATCCGCGTAGACTTGCCTATAGTGCTCACGATATGATTCTTCGTCTTCGCCCATCAGTCTTGGAACGTCAGCGTAAATGAAATCGCCAAGGAATAGGAAAAAGTCGACTTCAGATATTAGTGGTCGATTGATTCGGAATCCATGGATCGTCAACGGATGATCAAATGGGTTGTAAGGGATGCGCCTATAACACATTGTTAGTCAATGACAATTTCACATAACCCAATTCGAACCTTACGCTTTTATACAAGACGAACTGAGAAAGCTGAACTTGCCCGGTTTGCTAGGAGCCGTAGTGAATGTTGAATTGAGACTTGGCGTCGAGAAAGCATAAGTCGTCGATGGCTTCAAGTCATTAATATCAACTTGCACAGTATAATCAGTCGATTCATCTAATGAGCTGGCAAAGTTCTTTTCAAGCCATCCCGCCCAATTCGTTATATTAAAAACTTCCGGCTCTGACTGATCAATTTCACGATATCGAACCATGACTGGGAATCTCAAAGCTTCGCGGACAACAAACCGTGCTGACGTATCCGACACATATCCCACCCTTGTGAACGCAACATTGTGTATGGGAAACGCGTGGTGCGGTGTATATATCAGGTCAAGCGAGAATGCTAAAAGCGAGACATTGATAGCAATCGTGAGCAATGTGGCAGCCGGTCTCGAATGTGAAGGCACTCCGAACAACAAGACACTCCATAACGGTCTAGAAGCTGGTGCCTCTGTTGACACCTGGGTTGATACAGCAGACTGCTGCTGGTCGACCTCTGTTTTTTCTGAAGTGCCATTTGTGGCTGTAGGCTGTTTTGTAGACGGGTTGGCGCTCAAGGTATCTCGTTCATCAGCTTTCGGTTCTGCCGATCTTTCAGAGCCGAAGATGTAGAAGAACAAAGTAACGTAAGCAACAAACAGGGAGTATATCCAGTTAGGCAAGCCACTTGACGGGATCTAACCAAATAACTGTTAACCGAGAAGAAGATCAACAGCATCGTAACATGAAGTTATACCCATCGCAAGAACACATAGGTAACAAGCCGCAGCCCGGTGGACGAGGCAGCACACAGGGCAACCAGTACTGATTTAGCGAAAAGCATGTCGAATATAAATCGGCTTTTATCACGATCCCCGAATAGCTATCACAGAGAGCAAACAAGTTCGTTTGCGCTCTGAAGAATCAAGATCATTAGAAGCGGCAAGTTGTGGTTTTGTTGTCTGGAGGTGGAGGGTATAAGTTAGTTGGGCGGGCTAACTTTGAACCTGACTCAATAAGTGACACCGAGGTTACGACCTCACTCAGTCATATAGCTTCGTTACCTACACGTGGGTTTATAACAAGCGCAAGTGATGCCACAAGCGAAGCGATCAAAAAACCACGACCCCAGACAACAGTTCTACGTTGTCATCAGTCTCAAAATCACCCAAAAGTATTTGTTGGAGCAGTTTACAGGAGCATTTCGAAGGAAGTTCGGCCATGTTGAGGCCATGGTGTCGCGGTTTGACCACAGTGTGATTGATTCGCTTGCGAAAATCTTTACGCGCAAATTACTTATATGGATTTTACTATCAGCCGTACTAATCGTCAACTGAATGACCCTTTCTGCCCTGCAACAAATGCACAAGCATGAATTATGATCAGAAGGTACCAAAAGCGTCCTAGTAACGTAACAAGTGTTGCGTCGAACGCCGTCATCATATACATAAAGTCACAAAAGGCGAACTCGAGAATCCACCCCGGACAATATCCGACAGCTAACGCCTGGTTTTCATCATGTACAACGTAAAACGCTGGAAGGTCATTAAAGAAGAAAAAGAGAAAGTTAGGATGCAAAAATTTCTTTGGTTTTTATACGTGCAAAAAACCTGAGTGCGGCTCGTAGACTTCAACATATACGTCTAAGTATTGTCGGAGATATAGCTTAAATGTCTGCAATTTGTGTTTCGTGTTGAAATGTCGGGCACAAAAAAAAAATTAGCCATAAGCTATACACAACGAGACACAACAGGTAGGACTGTCCGGAGTAATTGCAGGAAGGAAGAGAGTGAAGTTGAGGACTGTGAGAGGGCATATCTTAACACGTTTCTGTTCTTCCTTTATCGTGCATAAGATGTCGTTATCGACTCCGAGTATTCGTTTAACGACCGTCCACGGACTGTCCCGGACTCAATTGAGCCATGGTAGCTACACCCAGACTAGAGGTGTCACGGTAGGACCCGGATCATATCTCAACCGAGACAGCGCTCTCGTGCGTAAGCACACCTTGCCTCGGTCACAGATGATACGATGGTTAGGCGAGAGTTCTATCAACGGTGACAACGACAGAAATCCGTTTTGCTACGCGCCTTGGAATCATATACCTAAATACATTCCGCACAATCCTTCTAAGGTTTCTCGAGATGAAATTTTCAAAAAAATGACAGGTTCAGACTCTCAACAAAATGTCAATGAAAATACCTACAAACCATTCCCACTGAATCCCTTCACGAAGACATCGTTCCTACTGTCAGAAGAATTGAGAGACGCAATTTTGCAGTCATGTCAAAATCCAAAGATGTCTCTTTGGCAAATAAGCTCATTGTTCGGTATCAGGAAGGAGCGCATCGCTGCTACAGTCAAGCTTGCGGAAATTGAGAAATCTTGGGAGGACAAGGTAAGATTCCATCAATAATGCGAATGCTCTATTGGGACCGGCAGATTCCAGGCACTCAATCTATGATGAGATCAAGTAAAAAAAATATTCGATTAGTCTTGAAGACTGCCAAATGGTTAGACTTGTAACCGCTGATTGATTACGTTAACAAGTTTGGAGGATTGCCGTCCCAATGGAGATATTGCGACATTCCTTTGTACTTGATGATTCATATTACTGACCTAATTTGAAGGGCAAAATAACGCCGGATCTTGCTCGATATGCTCATCGGATGTATATGATGATGCCGATAACGAATGGCCGCTTATCACAGGCCACTTTAGCCGACAGGTTAGGCGTCGAACCTATGGAGGAGATTATACCCCCTCCGACTACCCAGCGCAACAATATTCAGATCATGCATGAGACGGCGGATTTCTCGCCGAGTGATGCGGCGAAAATTTTGCATGCTCCAGAGGCCTCAGAGCTGATGGATCGCCAGCTCCACTCTGACATTCCGGAGTCTATCAGTTTTCGGGACATTGAAGATAAGGATCTGGTGAAGAAGATCAAACAATGGAAGGGACGTTACACAGATGTCGTATTTAAAGGAGACAACATATGGGCGGCAGTTCCGGCAAGGACGGGCACAGTCGGCTACAGATATGGTGCTTCCAGGGATCATCGGAAGAAGCATCGAAAGCACAAAGATGAACGGTTGAACATATAAGGTAAACTATATTTTGTACATACAAAGTTGGAAATGCTTGTATATTTAGATCTAAAATATATGACAAAGATGCATGCATAATCATGACGATCTATAAATATGCGGATGACGACAAAATAAGTTTAACATTCTAGTCTATCAAAAAATGCCTTGAGGCTCTCAACCTCACCCTTCTCCCACTGTGTAATCTTTCCTTGCCATTTCGCACCCTTGCCTCCGCCCTTCAGGCCCTTGATAATGCCGTCTTCGCGGATTTTGGAGGCGACCTTGTCAGCTCCTTCTCCAATAACCAACAGTGCGCCTCCATTTTTACCGGCACCACTGGCAAGAAGCACAATACCGCTATTGGGCTCCAAATTACCAATTTCCGCGACGAGGGAATTGAAGTAATCCAAACCAACTAAGTCACCACGATAGACATACGCCTTCTTCTCTAACTTGAGGTCCTCCTTGACACGCGCAGATTCAGCCTTCACGGCATCAGCCATCCATAATTTCTCGCGCTTTAATGACTCTCGCAGTTGGCTCTCCAAGCGGCCGATCTTGGCTTCAATCTCCTCTGTTTGGCACGAAAGTCGGGAATTGAGGGCTCGCGTCAAATAATTTGAGTCTCTAGCATATGCACGCACACGATCACCTATCAAAAAATGCAATCTGCTATTTGCTCCTCTAATTGGCAGCTGGTGAAGGAGAGCGATTGATCCTATCTCCCGAGTGTTTTTAAGGTGTGTACCGCAGCATGGATTGGCATCGAGACTGCCAATATGAACAACTCGAAGAATACCTCGTTCGGCATCGTAATCATTAGGAAGCTTGTCCTTATTCACGAGATCTTTATCTGGTACTTCAACCCATATATCAATGCCTTGTCTAATAATATCATTGCATCTGTCTTCCGCATCCAATACTTCTTCATCAGTCAGCTTTCTTGGCAGTTCCACATAGGATACCTTTTCCCCCAAGTTCCAAGCCAACGTGGGCACTTGCATTTGATCCAGGATCGCAGAGATAAGATGCTGTCCACTGTGCTGTTGCATATGATCAAATCGGCGTTTCCAGTTCACTTCTAGCTTAACAGGAGTGTTAGGCTCTATAGGCTTGGACACTTTATGGAGCGCTGTAAGTAGCTCTCGACGAATTGCAAGGACCGGAAATTGTTCGTCAGAAGTGGAAATGACTCCGTGATCAGATGGCTGACCTCCGCCTATCGATTACGTGAGCAAATTCATTCGACAAAATCGTAGTATAAATTCATACCTTCTGGGAATAGAATTGTGTCCTTAAGTTCCAATTCATAGCATTCCTGAGCAACGTCTGAAGGAGTTGTTTGTACTGCCGATTTCTTGCCAGCCTTCGAAGGAGTCGGTGTCACGACTGGCCGACATTGCACCACGGTTGTCTCGAAATTGCGAAGATATGAATCAACTTGGCATGCTAGAGCGCCAACGACTGCCGAAGTTGCCATTGTTTTCGTGTAGTGCTAAATGCAGAACACCAGACAAACTCTGAAGAATTTCTATCCGGTATTCTGGAATATTTTCGAATGACTGTGCCTGGCACTCTCGGATAACTGAACGCCAGCCCATTTCAGGAGTTTGGGTTCGACCTTACCTATCGGGGTAAGCTAACAAACTCTAACGTATTAGATAATAAAGAATCGTAAATTCGTGATAGTACCTGCTCGACGGGGGCTTCGACGTATTGTGCAAAGTTGTCAGATCAGATCTCGGAAATGACCGGTTCCTCAGTATTCAATATCTCCTCCTCAGCGCTGTTATTGGCAGCCTGTGCCCAAATTTGGCCTATGCTAGTGTCAGGGACCAAAACGTGTCACGCTGCGGCGGTGACGGTGACGCTTATGTTACTGCGCCTACAACGAGCTGCTTAGCGCAGAGAAGGAAGGCAGTCTGGGCTGCTCCTCCGCAGTGTGCTCCACCATTAATAGCTGCACATCGTCTGGCTCGACAGCCATCTTTCCCCTCCCCCAACACCACCGGTATCTTCCAGCTTCGTACTTCCCGTACCGCGGTATATAATTGCGTCCACTTGGGCAGCGCACAGAATGTCGCTATTGTCAACGATCCGCAACAAGGCTGCCGCGTTGACGCTTTTTGATTCCAACACCGATCGACCTTCGCGCGATGAGATCTTCCGCCATACATATCGGTTACCAAGCAATGCCACACTGCAAGCTTCGATATCCACGGAGTTTTCTATCGAATCTTCAGCACTGTACTTTCCAGGAAAATTGCTTTTGTCGGAAGCATACCTTGTGTTTGACTCAATAGAGGCGCGATCATGTTACGTTGTGATGCCATTAGTCGCCATACGCCGGGTCGAACGACTCGCGTCTAAGTCCTACCTGTTTGCGCTCACGATCCAGACTCTTCACGGACTCAAATTTAATTTGCAATTTGTTGGCTTGCGTTCTCAAATTGAGGAATTTTGTGACAGACTAAAACAGAATTTACGTGCAAATGTGTCCGACATGCGATTGCTCAGAAAGTTTCTGTCCACACTTTACTCAGAATACATGCTTTCAGATATGTCAACGCCTGGCAATGATGGTAGACGGGATCCCGCGGCGGTACCCCCCGGTGGTCTTGGGCAAATATTCAAATATCCTGGCGACCCACGGAAGTTACGGGATAAGTCGAAACTAAGGCTCTGGGCCGAATACATGCGTGACCATGGCCGCAACTTAACACTGATACGACTACCGACATTTCAAAAGTTAATCCGTGTTGGTCTGCCAAATCGACTTAGGGGCGAAATATGGGAATTATCGTCTGGTTCAATGTACTTGCGCCTTGCAAATCCCAATCTTTATAATTCGCTGCAGAAGGAATACGCTGGTCGCATGTCACTAGCAATCGAGGAGATAGAGAAAGATTTAAATAGGTCGCTACCGGAATATCCAGCCTACCAGTCAGATGAAGGTATTGAACGGTTACGAAGGGTCCTCACAATGTATAGTTGGCGAAATGAGTCCGTTGGATATTGTCAGGCTATGAATATTGTCGTCGCCGCATTACTGATGTAAGTTGTCGCGGTACTGTGTGAGACTTGTGCTAATTTGACAATAGCTATATGAGTGAGGAACAAGCTTTTTGGTGTTTATCGATGCTTTGTGACCATTTGCTGCCGGGCTACTATTCACAAACAATGTACGGCACTTTGCTTGATCAGCGCGTGTTTGAAGCACTTGTTGAGAAGACAATGCCGATTCTATGGGAGCATCTTGTCAAATCAGATGTTCAGCTATCGGTTGTTTCACTGCCTTGGTTCTTGTCGTTGTACATAAACTCCATGCCTCTTACGTTTGCTTTCCGAGTTTTGGATGTGTTCTTCCTGGAAGGCCCAAAAGTTCTTTTTCAGATAGGCCTTGCTATATTACGCATTAATGGAGAAGAGCTATTGGACGTGAGCGACGATGGCTCGTTTATTTCCATTTTGAAGGACTATTTCTCGCGGTTAGGTGACTCGGCGCATCCAACTTCGAAGAACGAGAAACTGCGGGAAGTAACAAAGTTCCAGGAGCTCATGGTCGTTGCTTTCAAGGAATTTTCTGTCATTACGGAGGATATTATCACTGAACAGCGTCATAAACATAAGAACCGTGTCTTGGATGGCATCGAATCATTCGCCAAGCGGACGCAGCTTCGAAATTTACATAAGACAGGACATCTATCGCAAACTGATTTATCGAACATGTACGATAGATTCTTCCAGGCACTGCAATCAGCCAGGCTAGGGCTAGGCCCTACGAAGACCCTCATGGATATGGAAAGCTTCCAGATATTTATGCAGGGTATCACGAAGTGGGCAGATGAGCCCCATGACTTCTTGGCCAGGCTTTTTCACAGGTGGGACGTTGAGCTGAGGGGTGGACTATCGCTGCAGGATGTTGTAACAGGTCTGAGTAGTATTATGGAGGAAGATATCATGAATAGTATGGCATACTTCTTCGAACTCTATGACGACGACGGAGATGGAAAGGTCGATCGCGAAGGTATTCTACATATGTCTGAAGGTCTTCTATATATCACGCATCGCCTCACTGCCAAGCCTGGCCGTGAAGGTGAGGATGTGAGCCCCGCTGGCTCTAACAGCGCGTCGCCACCACCTCCTGGCCGTTCAGGACCGCCACCAGTCGACTACCTGTCATCGATAAGTGCCTTTATCCATCGAGCATTTGAGTATGCCACTCCTGATGTGCCTGAAGAAGAAGAAGCCTCATCGGAAAAGCTTATTCCTGTGGACAGCAAATCGTCATCAAGTAATAACGTCAGTGCCAATGTGGCTTTAGATCCTAACCATCCTCTGCATATCACGTTGCCGACATTTCGAATGGTGGTCTTGGCGGACGAAGCTCTGGAGCGTTTCTTTGCCCATGACTTCGCGGGATCTATTAAGTTACGGCCGGCCAAGGGTACTCTTCGAGAAAAAGGCACGCTTCGTGAACTCTTCGATAGTCTGGTATCGGATAGCATGCGCGTTGCTGGAGAAGTTAGGCGGCGAATTGATGAAATGGAACGGCAAGCGCGCGAACAACAGGCTCGTGAGGAAGCTATGGCGACAAGAACTTCAAATCCACAACAGCAGGAGGACGACGATGACGAAGATGATAATGTCAGAGAAAAGGATAGAGATATACTGACTGGCATGGAGGTCGAAGGAGTTGTTGATGTACAAGAGAAGAATCATCTGGCGTCAGAACCGCCTTAGATGTGTCATTCATATATATATACAGAACATCTGGATATGGATATAGGGTTGCAGATTGCAGTCAAGCTTTAATTGTAGGAGTTCTTCTTTGAACGGAGTGGACTGGGAAAGAGAGTTACGCGATGGTGTTACAATGCGTCATGTTTACTTGGTTTATCTTGATCTTCTACTTTTGTTTCTCTATCAAAGGCCCTCAAAAAACGAAACGTTTGTAGAGTGACGTGGTGGCCACCTGGGATGTGGACATTGCTGCCGGCGAGACAATCTTATACAAGCAACTCCACGGGAGACTCGGAGGTTTGTGATGTATATCCCTGCCGCCATGTTGTTGCGAGGAACAAATCTGCAATATGAATTGTTTTATATCGATGACTCCGGAGTGGGATACACGTCTGCTCCGTTCAGCTTAGCAAATGTTCATACAAAAATGTTCATTGAATCCTTAATCCTAAAATATATTTATGCATTTGACATCTATATTCTTTTTTTCATTCCTCGTCATCGAAACCTGTTAAGGGGACTCTTTCTCGATTCGGTACTACATTATGAATAGCATGTTAAAAAACAAGAAGACCAATTGCCCAAGGGCCGGCCAAATAAAACAAAAAAAATAACATACGAGGATAGGACATGGGAATTTGTTTATGGTCAGCGTAGATATATTTTCGGCGGAAAGAGGTGAGCGCAATGATGCCTGGGATGGTTGTCAAGGACAGAGCCAACGGCCAGAAATATTGTGGACGAGTGCGAGCATAGTACCGCAGAGTCTATAAAGAGCCACGGTTAGTCTCTATTCATTTTCCAACCGTGCAAGCTTGCGACACCTCTTCGTCGCTTTTCGGCGGCAAGCAAGATAGTTCTTCGTCGAGCCAGGGAAGATTGCTCAAACTCATTTGGGTGGTACTTACGTCGAATGGTCTTTTCATAAAATACGGCCTTTCCGACATCTTCAAAATTGTATGCTAAACGTAAGTGATCTGGTTTTACCTCGCTGTAAAGAGTCTGAATCAAGAACAAAATCTCCTATTAACTCGAGATGACCGAATTCGGACTTTGAGTTACCGCCGTTCAGCAATACGAGTCGGCGGTGATTGGCTGTAACTGCGCGCAAATCGTGGGTGTCTTGTCAATTGCACCCTAACCCAACACATTTGTAAGTGTGGAGACAGTATGGTGCCTAATCGTTAGTCCCGACAATTGGGTTAACCCTAATCCTAGCGGCCATATTTCTCCTTTTTCCCAGGGGTTAGGGTTTTCATTTTTTTTTAAACTTCT
>JAKTPU010000141.1:0-17823 GCA_030556285.1 Lipomyces yamadae | reverse complement strand
TCTTGTTCAACTTTATGTAACTTAGTTATTTTACTTTCGTGAGCGGCAATTTATCTGCCCGCTGGTTAGCTAACTAGAAGTTTAAAAAAAAATGAAAACCCTAACCCTTGGGAAAAAGGAGAAATATGGCCGCTAGGATTAGGGTTAACCCAATTGTCGGGACTAACGATTAGGCACCATAAAAATAAATTATTCGCAATATTCGCACATAGTAAATTAATTAAAAACAACCACCACACCCGCACACACTCGCCCATACAAGTCCCCGCTCATCACCACCACAAGCAACCAAGCCCTACCTTCGCTGGGGCTTTCTTATTCGTCGCCGGAGTACATATCCCTTCACCTCCTCATAGTGTACCCACTTACTGAGTATCGACGAAGGTCTAGCATATCCCTGCCGCTATTGAACAGTCTCTCGACTGCACTTCCGACGAATGAATCGCCAGATAGTCTCTAGCTGCCGCCGCCATTCGGGGAAACTCACTTCCGTGGATCCTCCACCATTCGAAGAGCCAGGCTTTGTCAGTTGTCACCGACTCGTTAACCTTCACAACCTAGCCTGATAAGTTGCCGCTTTGCGGTTGCACCTTTCGCAGTACCCGAGCTTCAATATTTTGGCCAACCACGACCGATTCTTCATGAGAAGTGCACATGGTCCCCGCGCTCAATGGAAAACTGCTGTGAAGAGTGTCCTTTAGGCCGTTAACTATTGTACGAACAGTTGATTCATCCAGTTCCTTGGCCAGCAGCAGTGCTCTGAATCGCGGATCCAGCTCAAAGGCTATATTATATGCGTCCTGCGCGTCCATGAAGTTATAATACTTCATTTGTGTTTTAGGCCGGCTGACACAGCTTAGTCGACATCTACATCTAGACCAGAGAATTCACCATGCAGCGAAGCAGCGAAGCAGCGTCGTCCAGCATGTCTTGCAACTCATAATATATGGGTATTGCAAGAGCTATCTGTGGCTCTCGCTTCGAAACCGTTAGAGTAAATTCTTCAAACTTGCCCAGAACAGTCGCAATGTCAGGATGTCATCGGACCGTCTTTTCTTGTTCTCGCTCCGTGGATTTCTCCGAAGAGATGTCACAAGACATCTTTCGTTTTCGTTTTTGTTAAAGAAAAGTTTTCACTACGTAACGATGTATGAAAGTATTTAGCGACGCCAGAAGTCAATTCATCCGAGGAGGTCGAATCAGGGGCCATCTGTAATTCCTGTATACGATCTTCGAAGGCGGCTTCTTCATCACTTCCGCCATTCAGAAGACGGTAATCCAGGCGTTTCTGGCGGCTGGGTCGAGAACTAAGATCCATGTTCGTTGAGTAAATAATTACGGAAGCAAAAATACAGTATCAATGAGTTGGATATGGACCTGTGTAACCCTAACCTCGGCTGAATATGGCTCACGTCTGTGGAACAAAAATAAAACCGTAATAAGTAATTGCAAGATATCGCAAAATGCCCGAATTAAATCCTTGGAGGAAACCGCTGTCTAAGCGGCTTACCGAACTTGACAAAGAAAACAGACATTGTAGTGCAAATGCCCAGCGCCACAAATCCCAATATGGAGTAACCCCATCCGAACTCAAAGCGTGCGATCAGGGCCGGAACACAGAGCGGGATCAATGCCGCAGAAGTGCATCGCAAGAGGTTTAATGCTGCTGTCGCACTAGCTGCTGCGCCTAGAGGACCATAAAGTTCGATGACATATGCTTGGATAGGAATTAACGAGGCGAGCAGCCCAGCGCCAATGGGGAAGAACGACATCACAAGTGGGAACCAGTGCATTTTCGTCTGAACCCCCCAGCCGTACCAGAACATGCTCACTGAGATCATGATACTGCCGAAAATCATAGGACCCAGACGCATTTCCGGCTCTCGGACGCCATTATTACGTTTAGTAAGGTACATGACCAGACTGTCGTTCGTAGATCCGACCACGACAACAGAGAAATACGTACCGCATCCAATGCCGATGAACGACAACCCAGCAAGTTCAATCGACCAGCCATATCTAGTCGTCAGTACAGTCGTAATTGTCGTGAAGAACACATACAAGTACGCGTACGCAATACACATGTACAACGAGAACGAAAAAATGATAGGCGATGTGCAAAGAAGTTTTACAGCGCGCATGAGTCCCATCGTGAGCTTATGACCAGGGGACATGGGAGGCTGGCGCGAGTCTATGATCGATATTAATTCTGGTCTCTCCATCGACTTTGCCAACTGATTCGCTTTCCTCCGGAGAAGGACAGCTTCGTTTGTCTCCTCAACGAAGAAAATAAAGGCGATGATCATCACACCACCGAGGCACTCGATCGCACGGAAGGTCCACCGCCAGCCAGCACGCTGTGAAATGAAGCCTCCGAGAAGGGGCCCAAAAATCGGCCCAGCGATTGGTCCGAGTAAGTACAATGTAGTCGCACGCCCTGCTTCTTCCGGTCGATACATATCCGAAATAACCCCTGCACCAACCACAAGACCTGCACAGCCTAATATGCCGCAAAGGGTGCGAAAAACGAGGAACATAACCACGCTACGTGCTTCTGAACAACCAATGTTGAGTGTCGCGAACAGGAGGTTTGAGTATATGATCACATACTTTCTACCAATCATTTCAGACAGTGGAGCTAACACTCAATTAGCAAGCTGAAAACACCGGGCTACGAATAACTCGCCATGAATAAGAGGTCCGAAACCAAATCCGGCAACATAAGCGCTAACAGTGAATTGCTCGACGACGGGATTCGTTAGACCAAACTCTTTGGCCATCATTGCTTCGCCAGGAGCAAATAGTGTCGAAGCGGTGGGAACCATAAAGGCACTCACGAGTACAAATACCAGGACTCGAACCTTAAACGCTGTTGGCCAGTTCTTGGGGTTTTTAGGATCCTTGTCTGAGTCCCATCCTATGAGTCCTTTATCCCAATCAATAATAGATTGGCCAGCAGCTTTCGACGGAGCCTGCTATGCAATGAGCTCATATGCAATAATATGCCAATCCCGCAACACGTACAGCTTTCTCTAACTGATCTTCGCGGTCAGACTCATTGCCGTATTCATTACTGCCGTCGTGTATTAAGTGCTTTCTAACCGCATCGTCAGGCGCAACCACGCCGGGGTCCAACTTATCTGCGACTCCAGAGTGTGACATCGTCGCAGCTTAGGGTTCCAATGGAACAAGAGGTTAAAGTCTTGAATGTGGATTTCTGTCATGTGCTGTGCGGATGGTAGCCTTTAATATGCAAGGTATCGTCAGTTGATAGAAGCGGCCAAGCATTGGCTTCGACCACCCGAGATGCTTCCCGACTGCCGAAGTTGGCTATCAGGCATCACTGCCGAGCAAATGTCTGCAAATTTTTCGGTTCGGGCCGACAATTACCCATTAAGGTTGTCGCGTGCACTCAATTTTAAACTCAAATTAATTTCCGTGCGGCGCTAGATGTTAGATAAGGGCGACCTTATTTCCTGCGCGAACGCGTAGCCAAGCCGCACTAGGACTTAGCCTTGACAGACCACGCTCGTTTCTTATCTTCACTCATTGCCTTGTATCGCTTAGTATTGTTCGTGCTTGCTTCGTCGGCCCCCGTCCTGCCCAGTACACGTTAGTGGCAGGCAAGGCCTAGGGAGTGGGGCATATAAGAGTGGATTGTCCTCCGTCGCAGGCCAAGTAGAAATAGAAAGTCTTGTGTTATAGCTCAAGTCCGAGTCCAAGTCCTCGTGGCGAGACTAGCCAGATTTAGTTAGCCTTGCCCAACCACGTCACAAGGAGGACAAGGAGGAGTCCGGTTTGGAGGAGGTGGAAACTACAGAGGGACCAGGCGGGGCAAGAAGCGGACTCGCCGCTCCAAAGCGTCAGCCCCGTACGGGCTTCAGTATGCAGCGTCGGAGGTCGTTGGCGCCAGGGAGCATGATGGTGGATGACAATCGTGTCGCGAATGTCGAGGAGGAGGTCAACATCTTGGCATCCAAGCTACAGGAGGTCCAGAAAATTATGGACACTAAGCTAGACTCTATACAGTCTACGCTGGATATCCTCTTGGAGATGCAACGAAGAGGTTTAATTTTTTGGGGGTGGATGGGGGGCTCATCCTAGTCCAATTTGTAATCGATTTGTAACCGCCCAGATGTGCTTCCTATGCAGATGATGACACTATTTACAGCCATATAACGACTACTCATCTGCCTCCAACCGTATAATCATCTATAATGATCAGATCGTACTGCGTTCCATTGTAGGCGAGAACTTCGGAAAAGAGGTCGATATGGATTCGCCAGAAAGGGCGATTTGCCTGCTTCGAGAAGGGTCTGCGAGAAATAACCCGTCGAGCTTTGGATATCGCGCAGCTTTCACACTGTACCACAGTTGGACCTTTAATCTTGACTCCTTCTAATGCGTATTTCCGCAGCAACCTCTGAAACATCGTCAAGACGTCAGGAAGCGTGTTAGTGATCGTGCCGGCGAGGATATGGTACTGGACAAAAACACACTCGTCAATCACGATCACATCATACCACTCCTGGATCATCGGTCGAAGTTTATGGATGCTGTCAAGGCAAACCACACATCGCCTCATTCGATCAGGCGAAGCAAAGAACCCTTCGTCGAGATAGCACTCTAAGTCGAGCTCGTTTGCCAAGTACCTTGCAAGTGATTGGCGGAAGGTGATTGACAAGACAGACACCATTGGGTTGCCGCGGAGGTATTACCGGACTGTGTGGGTCTTTCCTGTGCCCATTGGCGCATCCAGGAAGAACAGCCGGTACTCGCCGTCGAAGGAAATGTCGCGATGCCCATCCCAATTGATCTTCGCAACACCATCCGCCAGACGCACCACTTCTTCACCCTCCGCCACGAACCCGTATTGGTCGGCACACTGGATCACGACCGAGAGATGGGCGCAGTTGAAGCAATAAAATGCCATCTGTCCGTGCGGGCGAATCATACAGACCGCACTCGCTGTCCCTCTGCCACCACTGACAACCCACTTGCCGGTTCGACCGGCAGACTTGTCGACCTCGGTTTCGCAAAGGGGGCAGAATACGACCTGACCACTCTCGAGGTCTCGGCAGTGCACCTTACGACCGGTGTCCAGGACGACCTCTTCGTCGTCGTCAATCATGTTGTACCCGGCGTTGCCGGAACCTGAAACCCTGTCGGTGACGTCCTCCTCGGTAATCGGACCCATGGTCGAGCGCTGCTCCTGGTTTTAATCCAGGGACATAGGCGCGTTCTCAAGATAAATTGGGCCGTGAGGTCCTTGGACCTGGATCTGAACGCGTCCGTATCCTTCAACTGGGCACTCGGTGTCACCCGCCACAACGACTGTATGAGTATCGGGTCTACCGAAATCTTCAAAACGCGCTAGATCGTTAAAAAAAAACGCATAGAAGAGACTGAATCCAGGATGACGCTATTGATGAGGCAATAGTTGTTGATTGAGAACGAACCGGTACCACCAGGGACAGTAAATGAGAGAGAAGGCGTACTGTTGGTAGTCTGCTTGCCGTCCTTGTCCGTCGGTTTCGTCTGGTCAACAGCCTTTTGGGTGACGTCTTTTTTGATACTATCAATTTTAGCCCTTAGTTGATGGTCTTTCTCTAGTGGTTCCTGGACCTTTGCTTCGATTGTTGCGTCAAGTTCCTCTAACGCCTTCACGACAGTGGCCGCAATGGAGGCAAGGCTCAGGCCAGAGATCATGACTACTTGCAACCGGTCGCGCACGAACTTTGCTGTGACACGGTTTCTCACGTGCTGTGCGACGAGACGGCCCAGCCGCCGTCTATCGTTACGCCGCCGTCTATCGTTACTCCTTTGCGTCTCTATCCCCCCCACCGTTGGTGACGTCCCCATTCTGGGGCGGCCCATACGCTCGTTGCCGGGCGCTACTTCATACCCCTGAGCACGGATATGCGAACGGACCGTAGTGGTCTCGTTATACACGTACTCAGGAATGCCAACCTGCGCGCGCAGCGGGCCGGTTAGCATCCGAGGTGGCACAACGACCCTACCATTACCATCGAGAGTCAGGCTGCTGGAAGCAACCGCCCTCTCTAGCACCGATGGCGCTACGGCTACCTCTTCCTGCTCCAGTAGCGGCGGAGACTCCAGTGGCGGCGGTGATTCAATGCTTCGCGATCTTAATCCCATTGTATGCTTATTGACGTAGGAATTGTATGTGTAGTGATACGTTTAGACTATTTACGCGACGCGTCCGTGCCGACATTGTAGCTAGGCCCCTGAACCATAAGCGAACTAACATCCCTGAACCACACACGTGCATACCCGGCGACAGTGCTAGAGTCCATCCGGAGTAATTGACCGCTTCAAAAACCGTCACCCACTCGGGATTGCTGGGCTGTTTCTGAAACGCCCTTCCCATATCTTGCAGCAGAAGTTACAATTTTTGAGGTTCCGATAACACCAATTGGAAACCGGTTTCGTCGAAGTTGTCATGTCTTCCTCAGCATAACACTGAATCGTGATCCGTAGAAGCTCGAACCACTTTGTTATGATCTCGCGGTCTTCCATCTTTGCCCGTTGATGATCGTATCTTCGCGAGTACTATGACTTCAACTCAGGATGTCGTGTAATAAAATTACATACCCATTTGTCTCCGACTTGTATGGGAGTTTGGGACGATGATTCCGCACTCTTGGCAAAGAGCAAATCGGCCATTCCACGAACGCCCGCTACCCTAGGAGGAAGTCCTCGGTTATCCATTGACAGGATCCATTCAATCAGCACCTCTTCTTCTCTGTCGGTCAGTTTTCGCGTCGGTGTGGTCGAATTGAGTCCTGATGTGCGGCCAACTAGACGAGCGCGAAGGGTGGAGTAAGGGACGTCGTACGAACGCGCAGCACCTCTAATGCTTGCAATTTGGGATTTTTATAAGCCTGGACCGCTAATAATTCTGCCTTCCTTACTTTGATCGTTTTTGGTCATGGTTGCTACGTTACTAAATATTTGAAATACGGGATGGGTAAACCATTGAGGAGAGAGCCGCTCGCTTGGGTGGTGGTCCGCTCGCTTGGCTGATCACGTTAACAATCTCCACAGCAATTCAATTATTTTCGACCCTCTCATCTAAATCGGTTCCGTACACGACCTGACGTTATGACGCATGGGCTTTTTACATCGGCCACGGACGTTAAGCCTGCGAGCAACGACCTCGTTCGAACGGTCCCGGCTCTTGTGGGGCCTGAAACCCTGAAGGTCTAGTACCTGTCAACGCATGACCCACGGCCATGTCGCGACCACCACCAAATCAATCGACATCAGCGACAAATTAATTGCCTCGCCGTAGTAATCACGGTGTAATGACGGAAACGCATCACCCAAACCGCCCAGAAGCCGGTGCAAGCAGAGCACATAACCACCCACGTTCTGCACATATACAACAGGTTATCTGTTATCTATGCCACACCTCAGGTGTTCATGCTGAAATAGAAGATACATGGAAAATGGTTTGTTGTTTCTGTGTCTACTTCTGTGTCTGTAAATCAGTCGTCTAATCCTAAGGGTAGTAGATTTACACTTTGTCAGCCGCTATGTGAGTCCGCTTATCATTATATTTCCTCACAATGTGTTGGTTGCGTGGCACTGATGACCCGAGTGACCGGGTTGCGTTAACTCGGCTTACCTGTATCCCACGCAGGACGACTCATGCAGAAAAGACGAAGCAGTGCCGCGGTGCCGCAGCTACTGCGACGTCTTGCGGCACAGCCTGACAGCCAGCGCAGTCACCTGCCAGATCCACTCGCTTGCTTGGCGAATAATTTAGTACATTGTTCGTTACCCGCAAAGCTTCAGGGTTAGTTCAGGTTCAGCCGCACACGACGTATTATTATCCAAAGACAGAGCCTTTACTTGAAGCCGCTCGCCGCGCACCGGATCTCGATTATCTCAATTACAACTACTCAATGGCGCAAAGACTAGAGTTTCTATTGATTTGGAATCTCACGTCACATGAAATAATGGAAAGTCTCTGGGTTGTTCAGCCGCTGCAATCGTGGCTGAGTCACTCCAACACAACAATTGGGAAGTACTCGACTAGACAATACTGTGACAATTCTGAATGAAATATAAATTGCAGAAATTTTCTGCAAGCGACCATCACCGTCTATATTTCATTGACAATTAGTCTCAATTATGGAGCTTGGCAATTTCTTAACATTCCTGATCCTATACATAGCAATCTTAGCACCCACCTATGAAGTGCAAGGTCTGCCTTGGCATGACAATTCAAGACTCATGCCTCGCAATTGCGAGACAGACACGAAAACAATCACAGATATTATCACACACCACGTCACCGAGGTAAGTCTGTTCTTGAAGTATGCGTGTTATATATTAATTTATGCACTCCAGACTAGACACAAGACACTCACAATCACTTCAACTCGGGTTGAGCGAACAACCAAGACGAAAGTCGTCGAATTAACGGCGACAGTCGAACAAAAAATAACGGTCACTAGATCGATTATGGAATCACCCACTACAGTCACGAAATACATCGCGCAGACTGTCTCACTGCCGATCACTCATACCATATCAACGACACGCACGGTTAGTGTACCGACTACTCAGACGGTCACAGCGACAAGTAAGACAGTTACGGTATCTGCTACTAAGTTAATCACAATACCGACTACACAGACAGTCATCTTATCTAGCACCGAGACTGTCACAGTGCCCACGACGGAAACAGTGACCGTTGTTTCGTCGACAATCCTGGATAAGACTCTAGATATTACGGATCAGATCACAGTGACGCAACTACTTCCTACAACAATAAGACAAATATCGACTATAACTGGCGTTGTAACTTCGACAGTTACTCAGACATTCCCAACTACCATGACGATTCATGTACCGACCACTACCACACAATACATTACAATTCCGACTACGGTTACTCAAGATTCTCTCATAACAACGAATGATACTATCGTAGTCGATTCTTTCACAACTCTTGATTTAACTACGACTATTACCGATAAAGCTACAGTAACAGAATTCGTGACAGTTCCTACTACAATACAGGAAATTTCGACCACAACGGTTCGCGTTTCAGAAATTCCAGTGACGATTACAGATAATATTACAACATTAAAGCAATTAACGACTACTGTGACACGAGACATCACAGCTACCGATACTGTCACACTGACAGTTACCCAACCAATGACCGAACCACCTAGTACGGTCGTCTTGACGGTGACTTCAACAGTAACACCAACATGCTCACCATTATGCCCTCAATTAGTGAGAAACCCGTCATTTGAAAACTCTGCAACAAGTATCGCACCTTGGGTAGATGCTGGAGACGACCCGGGAGTTTTTTTCACTATTGTTGCTAGTTCCGATATCCCCGGTGGTGCCCACTCCGGAAATTATACTGCAGCATTTGAACCATCTTCAGGGTTCGGTTTGGCACCCGGCTTGCCTGCCGATGCGTACCAGAATATTAATGTCGATAACAGTTGCTACGGAACTTATCAATTCCAAGCCTTCGTGAAGACCGTGGCTAATACTTGTTACTTCAACGCCTATGATAATGGCAGCGGCCAATCCTTTACCTCGACGTATATAACACCCGGTACCTCATGGACACAGATTGACGCGACAATCTCTATTTCGAGCGATTTCGAACTCGTATTAGAGGTCGCATGTTTCGAAAATGGTGCTGTTTGGGTGGACGACGTGACGCTGACTTTAATGTGATGGTATTCTAATCGATAGAGAAAATGTCTTCATGTAGCCGAGCATAAGTCAGAGCTACTGTGAGGGTTGGCAGCTGGTTAACCTGAATACTATAACTGTATGTAAAGCTTTAGGATTATGCCGATATATTTTAGACAATCAGCTATGCCGGAGAACGAGTTTAAACCCTTCTTCATACACATTTCTCCAATAGAATCTCTCACGGCAACGACGAAACTCAACAGATTTGCCGCGTGGAGCTTGTTATAACTAGTCAAAACAGATTAGTATATCAGAGTGTAGCCGTAACCTACAATTTTATTAGCAAAATATATGAGCGATGGATATAGATGGAGATAGACGACGACTATGGAGTGAACGATGGAAGGGACGCTGAGGCTCTGATCGCAATCATGACTAGTCTCACGACTATTCTAGTCTATATACATAGAATAACTTCTCTACGAAACATCTCAGACACTGCTCGACCTCCCATCTTCCGGGGATCAATGTTAAGGCTCGATTGGGACTAACATGTAGAATTTATTATCAAAAGGATTTTGCTAGTTAACTAGAGAAGGTGGAAAGAAAAGAAATGGAAGGAGAGGGAAGAAAACTTGGAACTACGTCTTCGGACGACCACATACCACGGGGTTGTGGGCCAATAAGAGCGCGCCAAGACGCAGCCGCGTTTTAGGCTATAGCCCGTGACATACAATTGACAAACAGATTGTTAATAAGTTATTCGAAAGTATATTTTATCTGTTACAAAAAAAAAAGTCAATCAAAGGCTATAACATATAAAGGCGACGTGTGTTTTATGGGCACAAATATAAAGCAACAGGTGTCGGTTAATACTTCAACCCTATGCTCTAGGGCTAGAAACAGTACCAGGAGGAGGAATCACACCAGGACCTGTGACTGAGCACGCAAGCGCCTCGGTCGTGTTTCCGGGAGCAGCCAGAGGAAACATGGTGCCGAAGGTCGGCTTCTGCCGTTCGAGGGCTTCCAGGTCGAGGAAGTCTAGCATGTCGTTGGCATTGGCATCCCGGTATGTGAACGCCGGGAGATTCCACTTCCGCTGTAGCGTGGCCAGGACGGATGTGTGATCATAGACCACATGGCTCACGTATTTTCCTGGTTTGGAGTACGGAGAGACCACTACGACCGGAACGCGGAAGCCGAAACGCGCAAATCCATCATATTGACACTCTCCAGGGAGAACGGTGGGAGGAATATCATCGGGCATCAGTGCAGGAGGTGGCGGGACATGATCATAGTACCCCCCGTGCTCGTCATAGTTCAGAATGAAGAGAGTCTTGAGCCAGAGAGGCGACTTGCCAATGGCGTCGACAACAGACGCCAGTAGAGCCTCTCCAATTACTACATTCTGGGGATTTTCCTGGGATTGATTGTTATAATTGGGGTCAAGAAAGCTGAAAGCAGGGAGATTGCCTTCGAGAGCGTCAATCATGAATTGGTTGATATCTTTGTGGTTTCTGACCTCAGTATCGTAGTCGTTGGCGCCATAAAAGTCCGGGGTGTTGCCACTAATTGTGGTCCAGCGGCAATCTGGAGCGTAATTAGTCCAAGAGATATTGTGCTTGTCCAACTCATTGAAAATGGTTCCGGTCGGCGTGTAACCAGCGGTAAGGTTGCTGTTGTCGTCGGTGAGACCGCGCGATGTGGCGGCAATTAGATATCTCCGATTCGGCCAGGTCTGCGACATAACGGAGCTAAAGTAACGGTCGCCGATGGGAAACTCCTCAGCCAAACTGTAGGTGAAGGGCAGGTGATCAGAGGTGAAGTAACCCATAGCAACACCGCCGACACTTTCCGGAATCGTCGGACTGATCTGTGTTCGCACGAAACCGGCATTGGTACCATTATCGTAGGCATTGTGACTTGCCAGCCACTCTTGACTGGGTCTTTGCGGCAATTGGCAGGTATTCGGCATGGGAAATGCGTGCTGGATGGAGCCATTGGCGTAGGCATTGCTGTTCAGAACCTTACCATAGGAATCACGGGTAAGACCGTCACCGCGACCTAGCATGCCAAAGAGATTATCAAAAGAATGGTTTTCAAGCTCCAGAAAGACAATATGCTCAATACCTGGTAGAGTATCGGTTCCTGCTAGAAGGTCGGGAAAAGGTAGCGTTCCAGGCTGTCGGAGCGTGTCGCGGCCGAGAGCACTTAGCGCCGCGGCGACGCTCTCGTCGGACTGGCCAGTAGTGACATTGAACCGACGTGCCACCGCCGCCTCAAGTATATTGAGGATTGCGAATGCTATACGCCAAGAGATACGCATGATTAGACACAAAAGTTGATTGAAAACAAGACAAAGAATCACCAGCTACTTGCCAGTGGTTGAGACATTTCAAGGCGGTAGCATCTTGTTATATATTCCTACTCGATGTACTCACCCCATACAAGCAAATACACGTGGTTATAGAATAAATGGTCATTGGAAAGCCGATATGATTTCTCACACTTCTCCTTGCAGAACTGACTCCGGTGGTATATGCTGGGCTAAAAACTGACGCTCGAGCTTCCTCACGGGCGATCAACCAAGTGGACAGCAGCGACTTCCACCACGTCGGACCTCCTCTAATAGTGATATTATTTGATTTGTGGAAATAGAGCGCTTGCGTTGTCGGCACGCACGGGAGTATTAAAGTGCACAGTGATAGGCCGAACAATTCCAATCCCCGCTCCTAGCAGGAGAGCAGGAATACCCGAAAATACTGGAATATAAGGGGTCGCCTCATAAGTCTCTGAATTCCACTCCACGTGTCCTTCCAAAGTTCTTTTTTTGCAACAAGGCACCATAACCAATTGGTCCCGACTCTCATTCTGACTTAGAGGCTTGTAGTCAAAAACAAAAATGCCCTGGATATTAGTTAGTGTGCAGCCTCTCGCTCAGGAATAGATTAGGCCTAGCTCACTTCGATATGCTTTCGTTGGAGAGACTTCGACTAAGTTAGTGAAACAAAAATAAAGAAGCGCGCAATTGGGAGGAGTGGAGGATGCAGCAAAATTGTCCGAGCGTTGATCCCCAGGGTTGGACTCGCTAATGCCCACAAATTAATGATAATGTGGGCCTACCTATTACGTATCGTTCCATCTGTAACTAGTGCTTTAGTCACCGGGTGATAAATAGTTAAAATGGTTGGCTTTAGATAATTAAGATCCAATCATGTCCTGGAGAAATTACCGCTATCTGCACGATGCAGATCTGCCTCCTTTCCGGCCGAGATGATATTAATATTTTTGGGTAGACTAGTCAGAGACTAGATACATTTTAGGGTCAGATAGACCGACAGAATATTGAAGTTCACAGCGCAGCGGTAAGACATGAGCTCTGATTGGCTAAGGACAAAATGAACCTTCCTCCAAGATTAGACATTAATTAATTTCCACCGGCGTTATGAGCAGAGGGCAGAGGAAGTTGCAGAGACAGCGACTAATTAACACGAGTCGACAGTAAATTTTAGACGAAATATCAAATGGATAGTGACCCGGCCGACAAATAGATATCTCATACGCCCATTAGAATTGCATGACTGTTGATTTCTATCGAATTCTATCGCATAGTTATTATTCCTTGACCCTTTGGAATAGTATATAAACAAAGTTGAAGAGAACTAACTATCCATCACGACCTAACCGTAGGAGCAAGAGCTGTAGCGACCGCAACACATGCAACCGACCACAGGCTGAGAGATTGCCACGATGGCGGCTTCGAAACCCCGTATAGTGCCAGCGCAAGTCCTGCGCTCATGGCAGCAACTAAGACTGACGGTCCAAAAAAGGCCGGGTCGACTCTCATCCGGAAGTCCGATTTTGACTTCTTCTGCATATCATTCAGAGCAGCATCACGTTGGACACCTCCCGTGGCAAAAACCTCCATCTTAATTTGGCTGGGATCGACACCTCGCTCGACTAGCGATGTCAGCATCGTTGTCATGAACTCTTCTGGCCCACATATGTAGTATTCCGTCCCCCTGTTGTCAAGGAAGAGATCTTTCTTTGCATCTAGCTTCTGCAAATTCACGCGTCCGACGTGATCGTAGTCGACACCATGCCGTTCGCCCGATAGCGGTGAGCTCGCGAAGAATGTCACCTTTAAGTTGGGATGCGTGTTGGCGAGCGATCGCACATGGTCTTTGAAAGCCCGATTGCTGGCGCGGCGCGCACCATGTATGAAATGGATTTTTTCCGCTCTACTTTTCTGATAGACAAGAGTGTTCAAAATGGAAATTAATGGTGTGAGGCCGACGCCAGCGGAGAGAAGCACCACTGGGCGCGCAATATCATCGTCGCTGAGGAAGAAATCGCCAGTAGGATGGGAGACTTCGAGGACGTTACCCTCCTCAAGATTGTGCAGCACATTCGAGACATACCCAGGCCGAGTTGCCGCATGTTGTGCGGCGGGATTCCCTGACTCTCTCTTGACGCTGATTCTGTAGTACTCCGGTCGAGGCGAATCACTAAGGGAGTATTGTCTTGCCTGGGGATACTCCAGTCCCGGTACAATAACCCTCACGGAGATATATTGACCAGGTTGAAACGTCGGCAGGGGTGACCCGTCCACTGGCTCGAGATAGAAAGAGGTAATTTCCTCCGACTCGGGCACCTTCTTGGTGATTCGGAACTGGCGCCAATCCTTCCAGTCCTCGCTCTGGCGATACAGCTTGTCCTCTTCATCGATCAATATGTGGGCCAGCTGCCAGTAGGCGGCAGTCCAGGCGTTCAAAATCTCGGGTGTGCAAGCATCACCCAGAACTTGCTTCATAGCTGCCAAGAGATACTCTCCGACGATGTCGTATTGCTCGGGCCGGATGTATAGTGAAACATGCTTGTGGACGATCAGTCTGACAGAGGCTGCAAGGGCCTCTAGATTGTCGATATTTGAAGCATACGCGTACAGCGCACCAGCCAAAGCACGAGGCTGACGCCCAGTAGTTTGGTGTGTGGTGTTGAAGGCTGCGTTAAGCTCGGGATGCTCGCGCAGCATGTTGCCGTAAAATGCTGTCGTGATGCGAACGCCATGTTCCTGGACGACTGGCACTGTTGCCTTAATTATTTCGGTTTGCTCTTTTGTCAATCCCATTTTAGCAGTAGTAACAGTTGGTAGAAGTACTAGAGTTTGCTAGCCGTGGGTCGTTAGAAGTTGAAAAAGGCTGATTAGGACGTTTTGCAAGAATAGAAAGGACGAGCCTGGTTAGTAGTTGAAGTATTTAACAATTGTTGTAACCAAGAAAATACCGCTCTCGGGAAGATTTCGGAACAAAAAATCTCCTGACACACGCAGCGAGTATTATGGGACGAGAAAAATTATCCCGCGTCTAAATTTTAAAATTTTAGGTTTTGGAAGTTGGAACCACCGCTCGAGTTGTTTCAGGGTCGGCAATCCTTAAGGCCATGCATGATTCTCTAAGTTCAGCAAAAGTCGATAAATTCAGTAATCAAATAGATCCATTTCAGACGAGGCGAGCGAGAAGCCGCAATATTTTAATCGATAGTGAGTAACTTGCTAGCGACGGGATGGCGCATTTAAGGAATGTGTAAGCTTGCAGATGGCTGCAGATGACGCCTCAGGGTTAGGCAAAGTCATCCACCGCCACTGACATCATTCGATTCCTTTAAACTATTCGTCATAAATAACGTTTCGTGCGTCATTCGACCACATTTGTTTCTCGCATCTAGCTTTTCTTCGTAAATTTTCATGGACTGCAAAGCGATGTCCGCCGCTGGCACGGCTGGCAAAGATGCGAAGGCTTGGAGACCCCCGTGACAATTGGTTCGGATGCGTCGCGGACTCGGGGATTGTTCTCCTGTTTTCGAAAGCATGCCGTGAGGGGGGCCAGGTGGCTTATTC
The DNA here is from genome assembly GCA_030556285.1 of Lipomyces yamadae. NCBI lineage: Eukaryota > Fungi > Ascomycota > Lipomycetes > Lipomycetales > Lipomycetaceae > Lipomyces > Lipomyces yamadae. Next base: position 2,228 of record JAKTPU010000141.1, on the reverse strand, counting down.
TCTACAAGCTGGATAGATAACTAGTTACAGTTAGCTAATTAATGAATGAATGAAAGAGAGAAATGGGCGGCGTGAGGATCCCAACAAACTAACACCTCCATACTTTACACGTGACTGGAGCAAAGATGGAACAATCAGGGACCATGCCGCGTACGGAGTCGGCTCCCTCACTTTCTGCACCGCCGCCCCTCTCGCATCATGGTTTCCAAATGTCTTCTCGTGATGTCTCAGAAATCCATCACAGTCGGCAATTGCAAAGCGATCCGGGTGGTCTGAAAATTTTGTCAACGTATGATTATCAAATGCCGGAATCGTGACACGGCAAATTTTCCATCATTGACTCCGAATGTCCTGCGGTCAAACAAGCCTGTATGGCATGCTTGGATCCAAATAACGTCGATGGGCTGGGCCGACAGCGGCAAGCTTTCATATTTGAGTAATAATATTCGCGCACAGCCACTACGCTCGTGCTCGCTGACCCCAGCACAATTCATGCGAGAGGATTCGAATACATTTCCTAAATGCAATAATTTTGGTCTCCTAAACTAACTATTTATATAACAGAAAGTTGAGGTGCTGGTGGGTATTAATGGCCGATGACGATGGACCACCTTTACAACGTCCGCTTCATCGCCAATCTTATATGTCAGATTTGAAGTCTCTGTCCCTCTTATGACCAAGAAAAGCCTAACGTCCACACTCCAACCATCCTCGTCTGAAACTTCCCTGAAAACCAGATGACTACCGTACGGGCTCCCAGTTAAATGACGGTGCCTGTATTTTATTTGAGGTCGATTACTCCAGGGCTGAATTTGTCTGGCAAGTGCAGTCCAACCCGTAAACTCCAACAGCTGTCAATGGAATTCATTGATACTTAGAAGTCAGGTGCATACCGTTGTTCGAATCCATCAATTGACGAAGTATAGCTTAGGTACAAGCTGGAAGACTGCCCCTCAAGCGCTCTCAGGACTGTATGACTCTCAGGATTGGAATCCTTAATATGCTTTAGCTCTGCGCAGATGTCGATATCCGATTCGTTTATCTTATCGAGGACCTTGGTTGGCTCTCGCTACCAGAAGGTAGCCGAGTTTCACCGAGTGATCAAGGTGACTACCTAACCCTGAGGTTTGTAGATTTGTAAAATTGCCTATGCTATATTTCTTCCTGGAAACCTCAGCGATCCATTGTTTGTTGGCATACCGATTTGTTTGTTAGACGACGGTACGGGGGTACGACCGTACGAGTACAAACGGTTAGCATCAAAGGGTCTTGTGTTACCAGGGTTAGGAAAAACTTCTTACCGATTGTACTTAAGCTAGAAACATTTAGGGCTTCACTTCAGCCCAGGGTCAGCCGCACGCCGCAGCGACTTAGCCACCCTGTGATAGGGTCGACCCTAACCGCATGTCCCTTTTCTCATCGAACTGCCGCCCCTCTAATCAGCTACAATTTCCCAATCCCTCCGCGCGGTTGCACTCCTAGGAACTTGCGATTCTGTCGATTCTGTCTCTTTCTGTCTCTTTCATACCACTAGCCCTTGAAATCATACCGCCAAAAGACCACACTGACCAAGATAATGTCAACTGCTCCTACGTCTGCCACCATTCCCATCGAGGAGTTTGAGACAAAGCTCCGAGAAACAGTCGAAGCGCGGGGTGCAACCTATCAATGCGCCAAAGCACTTATTCTTAGATTTGAGGATGATGCCTCTGGTGCTGATCAAGATGCTTATACTTTTTCAAGTTGTATGCACGACGTGTTGGGGATAGACGATGTTGAGGACTTTGCTGTCGACAAAGCTTCCCAATTTCCAGGATTTGCTGTCCTCGAACGGATAGGGGCCAAGGTTAGGCAGTTATCGGGCGGGTCTCTACTTATCATCGCCTATATCGGACATGGCATCATTGATACAGAGTCAAACGGATTACAGCTCGTTTCTGAGAGCGGAAGTCAGAAAATGCGTTGGAGCCTGATCCACGACGCCGTCCTAGAGCCTGCGGATGATTCTTTGCAAACCCTAGATGTCTTAGCTGTACTTGATTGTTGTTATGCTGGCTCCGCAGTTCGTGCCGGCGCGAAGAGGGCCACCCAGCTTCTCGCCGCCTCCGATCGGCATAGTAGAGTTCGCTCGCGGACGGATGGTGTTAGTTTCACACAACGCTTCCGTCAGGCGGCCTACGCACTAAAACTTGCTGGGAACTTATCTGTCAATGTTGAGAGCATCTTCG
>JAKTPU010000140.1:0-17892 GCA_030556285.1 Lipomyces yamadae | reverse complement strand
ATAAGGAACGGTGCAGGTTTTTACCTCCGGGAATATTTGTTTTCCCACTGGGTTTTTGTTTTGCCCGGAGGATTTTCCCTGCACCTTTGTCCAAATGGAGTTCCTTTTTTTTTTCATGTACATAGACGTTGATTGTACATTTATAAGAGGGTGGCTACTTGTAGCTGCCCGTTGAGGCTTGTCTCCTTGCCTTTCTGGTCCGGCCAGAAGTGCATGCAAGACGCCATCGGGACTCGGCATTTATGCCGGGGTGGGCGGCTGGTGGCAGTCTAACAATACAAGTGAGGCCCCAAGGGATAATTAAACATAAGTTATGTTTTATTTAGTTCTTGGCTACGTCGTGGACGTTTGACGTGAAATTGACGTCCCCTAGTAGATAAACGCGACTATACCGCCTGGCTGAGTAGAAAGTACACTTAGCTCGAATTCCATACACATGTAAAAACACATCCAGGCAACTACTAATAAAAACGCGGCGAATAAAATTCGAACCCACCCTGACCATGACAAAAAAATTGAACGAAACAGGGATTGTAACATTGTGATATCAATATATTATGAAACAGAGGGCGAAAAAGCCCAATGCATGAGTGTAAGTACCAAACGAAGATTCTACTTTTTGCCTTCTCCATCCAAGGTTGATGCTGTCATTCATTGTAGTGATAGACTAAATAATTCGGTAGTCCATAGGACTGGTATCCTAGTCGTTTAGCCATCTTGGCAAAACCCTCGGATTCTATTAAGTGGTAGAATGGGAAAGACGGAAACATTGCACCGTCGCGGTGAACTTCGGCCTTCACTAGCAACGCAGTACTATCACATTAGTCCCATACATCAAGCAATACACATTAATTCTCCACAACTTACGCTCCAACGCCGTCCAATTGAACTTCTTCATGAACGTCATTACCAGCAACGTACTGATACGCCATTAATGTCCGGTATGTGGCCATCTCGGCGTATCCTAATATATCAAAATTAGAATGCCCTGTTGAACTGCGGAATAACCGAAAATTACCTTCAAAAATAACATCGTCATCACCCATGTCCTTCGCCATTTGCGCTGCCGTGTCACTATCCTGCCAACTGTTGAAATCATAAGCTCTGATCTTGTTCTCGCCGTGATCAACGTAACGCTGATAACAATTCGCAACTATGATGGGCTTGTTATGTGCCGCCAAATCTTGCACAAGAGTATTCGGCGATTCCACAATATCAGCATCCAACCACAAGATCCAACTTATTCCCGCATTGATGGTCGTGGTAAACAACGAATTTCGTGCGCGAGCCATTGCCGCCCGTCGCTCTTTTTGTCCGCTCAGAGCGTGCCTATCCTTTTCACTCTGAGAAAATGGACTATCGAAATCTTGCCGTAATATAGTGACCTTGGCAAACCGGTTCTTCTTTGGCCCTGTCTGGAGTCTCTTAACTGCTTCTTCCAGGCGCAGCAGCGCACTGTTAGCTTCTCTGCCTCTCGGAAGGATAAAGCCTAATTCAATGAGTTCGTGGGGGTAGTTGAGATTTATGAGATTGTTCCAGTATTCATCGTAAAACCGGGCGATAGGTGTCAAGATAAGGACACGCTCATGACTTTCGAATGAACGCCATGTGGATTGAAGCCCATTTAGTTGGTAATGACTAATCGACTTTGTCCCACCAATAGCTGGCGGTGGCCGCTTTTGAGACTTGGATGAAGATGACGATGGTGCAACTAAATAGAAGAGCAGTAATAATGTGGCACCGACAATAGTGAGAATAAAGATGGGCCGCCCGCGCAATTTTTTCGATTTGTACATCGTTATGTCGTTTTGATCCGTCTCGACAATCTATATGCAACTACCTGGCTGCGGGGCTATGAGAATCTCTCTGACAGTCAGTTTAAGATAGCGTGTGCTCGATTACAATTGCACCTGCTAATACCACGCCGTGACAATGGTCCTCAGCCAGTCTATCAAACCTGACGCTGAAGTAATCTAAATCTGAGAACAACTGTGCAAGTCCTATTCATCGACCAAAAATGAAAATTCACGTGCTCTCCGAGAAGTGTGCCTTATAAACAATGTCAAAATTCTACTCTTCGAGGACAGGGTGAGAATCCACGCGCGCCTTCGTGTATTTTGGTACCTGTCAATGTGTATGTGGTGCATGTGCTATTACCTCAGCCACTTAAATCTCATTTCTCAAGTGGTTAGAGCTATATGGGTTTAAGTGGACCATATTGTAGCCAATCGGTACTATTATATCACGTGATTACCAGATCAGGCAGTCGAAAACAAGCTCTTTCTCCTTGACGACTTGTGGGGAGAGGGTTGAATTCGAGGAGACGCCGCGACGAGCCCTTCTGCATTTTACAAAAATGGAATTGCAACTGCTGCAAAACTCCCAGGTAGATGTCGATTGATAAGGTGTCATGCGGTAGTTTCGCTGTGACAAACTACCAATAAAGGCCTGGTCGTAATACTGTCCCTCAGCGAAAGCCCAACATTGGCGCAATGGCACTGACTTGGCAAAACAGAATAATATACAGAAATTAATTGTGCAAATGGAATAATTATGGAACAGGTGTCTATTATTGCAGCATACAGGACCCCTTCTTGGCGGTGTACTAATGCGAAAAAAAGTTGACAGCTTGGTGCGGCTTTGAATGATGGGATCATATTATTCTCTAGGGCTTCACTGGTAAAATAGGCTCCACGAATGCACAGATAAGTACGACGATTGCCAGATTCAAGCACAGCGTGGTGCTCAGATAGGCGAATGTCCCCCCACTCTCAGGATGCCACTGGCCACTTTCTCTTCATGACGTCTCTCGTGGTGTGCTCGGTAGTGACGACTGCTTATACTAGTAATGCGCGGAGAAGACAGTTCTTGAACTAGGGAGCCCATTGAGCAATACTGCGTTTACTAGTGCTAATTATTCGGTCGATAGCGGAATCTCTCGGACAGTAATATATTTGCTGCTGAGGCTGTGTGGGCAATCGCAGAATTAAGTAAGAAAGCAAACGAACCAACACTCGTTCTATGGCTAGGGTCATGCAAACTCGGAGAACCGAGAAGGAGCGAGCCTCAACGAACGAACCAACAGAATCAATGCATAGTATCCACAGGGGGACTCGGACTCATGAGACCCGATGGCACACTGAATCTGGCACAGATGTCGCCCTGTTTGTGCATATACCGCTCCAAGTGCGCAGTAGCATGTCCACTGTGATTACCCTCCTCCTTGGGGCGACGGGCTTCCATTGATACCACTACTTAAAACGGGCGTCTCCAGCCCGTCAAAGCTGCACTATTTCTTGAAATCCTTCGCCATCACTCCCTGTAGCTTTCCTGTCAATTGCTTAATTATTACTAAAAATGGCTCCGTCATTTAATGAAATTGACACCCTTTCAATTAATACCATCCGTCTCCTCGCGGTAAGTTTCTTGTTTGACTAGTATGGTGATTAGCAGATCAAGCCCAATTGGCCGTGGAAACGTCAATCGAAGGGTGGATTAATTATGGAATGCCTATAAATTAGCGAGATCGACGTCTAAACAATTGCTTCTTAGGTTGATGCTACGATCAAGTCTAACTCGGGACACCCTGGTGGTAAGAATTTGGAATTTTCACTATGACGGCTTTCGTTCGGAACTTGGGCAAGATGGCTAATGAGATTCCCCATCCATATAGCTCCTATGGGTCTTGCCCCCGTTTCTCATGTCTTGTTCAACAAGTACATGACCTTTAACCCCAAGAATCCCAAGTTCTTCAACAGAGACAGATTTGTATTGAGGTACGTCAAGGTCGTATTAAAGACACGATTTTGGACTTACCGATTGCTTGTTGCGTAGTAATGGTCACGGTTGCATGCTTTTGTATGCCCTTCTTCACCTGTACGGTTATGGATTGACCATGGATGACATAAAGAGCTTCCGTCAGCTCGGCTCAAAGACTCCTGGCCATCCAGAGGCTGCTGACACTCCCGGCGTTGAGGGTAAAGTGCATTGACTGGAGCATAATCGTGTATGAAGTTTCTAAGTCTTCAATAGTTACCACTGGTCCTCTCGGACAGGGTGTTTCCAACGCTGTCGGTCTTGCCATGGCCGAGGCTCACTTCGCTGCCCGATTTAACAAGCCCGGCTACGAGCTCTTCAACAACTACACATATGCCATCATGGGCGATGGTTGCGTCATGGAGGGTGTCTCATCTGAGGCGTGCTCCACTGCCGGTCACCTGCAACTCGGAAACTTGATTGTTTTCTATGACGACAACCATATCTCTATTGATGGTGATACTGACCAGGCATTGACCGAGGATGTCTTAAAGCGATATGAGGCATATGGCTGGCATACTGTCTGGGTCAAGGATGGCGATCACGACCTTGCTGGCATCGCTGCTGCCATTGAAGAGGCTCAGTCCGTTAAGGACAAGCCGTCTATCATCAAGGTTACCACCACTATTGGTTTTGGTTCGAAGCTTCAGGGCACTCACGGTGTCCATGGCAACCCGTTGAAGAAGGATGATGCCGCTCATGTCAAGGAGCTTTTTGGCTTCGATCCCAATGAGTCGTTTGTTGTGCCGCAGGAAGTCTATGATCTTGCTGCCAAACAGGCTGCCGTTGGAGCTGCCGCTGAAGAGGCCTGGAACCAGCTCTTCGCCAAGTATATTGTCGAATACCCCGAGCTTGCTGCAGACTTGAAGCTGAGAATAGAGAACAAGCTTCCTGAGGGTTGGGAAAAGAACCTCCCTGTTTACACTCCCAGCGATCCCGCAATTGCTTCCCGTAAGCTGTCTGAGACTGTTCTCAACAAAATTTGCGATGTTATCCCTTCGCTCATTGGTGGTTCCGCCGATTTGACTGGCTCTAACTTCACCAGATGGAAGACTGCGGTGGATTTCCAACCGCCCTCTACTGGTTTTGGTGAGTACTCTGGTCGATACATCCGATATGGTGTACGTGAGCATGGTATGGGTGCGATCATGAACGGTCTCGCTGCTTATGGAGGTATGATCCCATTCGGTGGTACTTTCTTGAACTTCGTGTCCTATGCTGCTGGTGCCGTCAGACTCTCCGCTCTCTCGGAGGCTCGTGTTATCTGGGTCACTACGCACGATTCCATTGGTCTCGGCGAAGATGGTCCTACTCATCAGCCCATTGAGACTCTTGTTCACTTCCGTGCTCTCCCCAATACGATGGTCTGGCGTCCTGCCGATGGCAACGAGACATCCGCTGCTTACTATAAGGCTCTTACTGAAACCCACACTCCATCCATCCTCTGTCTCTCGCGTCAGAACCTGCCTCAACTCGAGGGCTCGTCCATCGAGAAGGCTGTCAAGGGTGGTTACGTCCTCAAGGAGGTCGAGAATGCTGACGTTACTCTCGTTTCTACTGGTTCCGAGGTCTATCTCTCTCTTGATGCCACCAAAATCCTTGAATCTAAAGGTCTCAAGGCTCGCCTCGTTTCTTTGCCTGACTGGCACACATTTGACAAGCAGAGTAAGTAAATTTTTCATTTTGTGCTGAATTGGTGTCATTAACAGCTATTAGGTGAGGAGTACAAGTTGTCCGTTTTCCCTGACGGCCACCCCATTCTTTCCGTCGAGGTCATGACCACTCTTGGCTGGGCAAAGTATTCTCATGAACAATTCGGCATCAACAGATTTGGTGCCTCTGGCCCATATCTTCAGGTCTACAAGAAATTTGGCTTTACTCCTGAGGGCATCGCTGAGCGGGCTGAGAAGACTATTGAGTTCTGGGCTGGTGTTCCCCTCCGTTCGCCCATCCGCCGGGCCTTCGCTCAGGTCGAGTAAATAAAAGTTGCGTGCGGTCACTGTCTAGAGAGTCTTTGATTCCGTCCATCTTGTGTAATACGGTTATGTCCTACGTTTTTGGTGATGGTGATATGCTGCACTGTAATTTTTGTCAAGCACGTAAAATCTTGTGACGACGACGACGTAGATAGGCTATAGTATGATTACAGAGAAAATTAAGATGCAATATCTAGAACCTATAATATTATTCGTATTACAACCGAAATACTATTGACAGAAAAGTGACGGAAGGGAATAACTTAATTTTTAAGTTGGAAACTTTAATCAGCTTCCAATATAATTGGAGCGGGCCGGTTTTAGCCAAAGCATCTCATCTGAATGACAATTCAGAGTCAGGATGCCTTCAATTTTAGTCATCAATCCTAATTCATCTTGCTCTGTATCAGACACTTTGAAAGAAGTGCTTGAACCACCAGCCGGGTTCGCCTATGATTTTTTCACAGGTCCAAAAGGTGGCCCATTACAAATCGATTCCGTGACAACAGAGATTACGTCGGCTGCGAACTGTTTACCAGCTCTGATCCCGCTACTGGACAAATATGATGGGTTTCTTGTCGCGTGTTACTCAGATCACCCACTAGTTCATTGCTTGAAAGAGCAGACATCCAAGCCGGTATTGGGAATCTTTCAGGCATCAGTTCTGCATTCGCTTGCCCTTGGAGGAAAGTTTGCTATTGTCACGACGGTCCAAATTTGGGAAGTATTACTAGACGATGCGGTCAGAGCATTTCTAGGATCGGACACATTATTTGCCGGTACATTTTCGACAGGACTAGGCGTGTTAGAACTTCATGGTCTATCGCCCGAGATCGTCAACCAAAGGATTGGCGAAGCAGCTATCAGGGCGGTCGCGAATGGCGCGAAAGCGATTTGTCTAGGATGTGCAGGAATGGCAGGAATGGAGGAGGCAATTACGAAGGCAGTAGGAGATAAGATTAAAGTGGTTGATGGCGTGGTTGCCGGTGTAGAGTTATTGGTTGGATTAATTCGCTCGGGGTACAAGTAGATTGTGTTGCCGAACAATATATGCCGCAAGAATTATCATTTGTGTATCACACATTTCATCCTCCAATAATAGAGCTGGTTGGTAAACATATGCCAACTGTGACACTTGATAGCTTAGCTGAACTAATGCATGTACCTTCTTTGTCTGAAGGACCGGGGGGCAGGATTTTCTGCTTCAGTCATACGCCGCCGAAGCCGCTGAATATGCGGCGTGAATTCGGCGATTTTATCTACCATATCTCCGAGAATGAGCATTTAGAGATTTCCTTGCGCGATATTTGCTGAGATTCGTAATCCGCGAGTGACTATAGGATGTCTGTTTGTAATCAAATCTCTAATTCAAATTGACTTGTTAGGTGTCTGCAGCTTATCACGCAGCGACAATGAACGCATTTTGCGGGCAAAAGTTCGGGTAACTTAGCTTATATGTAACTTATGGCTACTGTATATATAGCCATACAGCGTGTGACCGTACTGTGTCAATATCCAGTCTCAAATAATACTTTGTGAACTATCATGTTGCCCAAAATTATCGTGGTCACAGGAACAAATAGCGGTATGGGTATCCAGTGACATTTGGTATATTAACACGACTTAACCGGAAAATAGAAATTGGACTTTCTCTCGCATCCCAATTCAGCGAGCAGGGAAACACTGTCATTGCCATGGTAAGGTCGAAGGCAAAGATTGCCGGAACACCTATTGAGCAGTCGCCCAATGTTCATTTTGTCGAGATGGATGCGCTTGATTACTCGACAGTCGATTCAGCAATTGCTGAAATTGAAAAGATTGCCCCCAGATGGAGTCGACGAGCTGTGGAACGTGCGTATATATGTTCAGTATGTACTACATTCGTGATGCAAATCTAAGTGGTAAGAACCTTGGAATACTGTACTAACTAGTAATCTATGTCCTGAATCATGGCACCGAAGCGGACAGATGCAGTCTGCCTTGCTCCAGATACTAATAGTTCTCTGATATCTCGCTCCCGCGGACTCATTTCTTGGGACTATATCTCCGAAAGTAAGACCTATGTCTAGTTGGTCGTCTTGTACCAGAAACTTCCCATCGCGCACAAGCCACTATTGGATCGATTAGCAAGGTGGTAAGGATGCTCTTTTTATTTACTCACATATGGGTCACTCTGACTTGTGCTTCCGTTTTCATCTCTTTTGAATGCTATCGCAAATGCTTGGTCCAGCTTTCCAAACCAGGTATGACCATTGTATGTGTACGGGCCAAATGGATGTTGGGTCGACATGTCTTTCATGGCATCAGTAAAGACATTATAGGTTTCAAGGGAAATAATGGGTGCCGTCTTGGGGTACTTGAACTTCGGCAGTTCTTGAAGACACACAATAATCGCCATCTGACAATGTGCACCATCCAACCACAGCTTGGCGTCATTCTGCAGTTTCTCATATTTCTCTGACAACCCTGTTTCGATGACAAGCGTCAACAGATCTTCATTGTTAGAGTGTATATATAAGCCCTCCGTCTGGAACTTTCGATATTCTGCTGCTGTACCCTCCGAACCTTGGTCTATGGGAAGATTCTCCAAACGCCTTCAGTTTGCGAGCAAGTTGCGGCTTATTTTGACAAATTAATTCATTCTTTGCAATGAGATATAATTCAGACTGAAGACCCGCGGAGAATATTCCATGGATAGGCGAAGGGGCAGTATAGATTATCACCACCGATTTGTTGGGCCAATAGTCAACGTAGGGGTATCTGACAGCTCAAAAGTCAATGCAGTTCTTAAAGATAAACCCAGTGGTTACTTTTTCTCTCCATATAATCTCTGAGCATGGCGCTCCAGTTCTTCGTACTTATCGATGGACAGGCTCACTTCAAGACACTGCTCTGGCTCGTTGGCGGCCAGAAAGTCCAGAGCACGCTGATAGCCCTCTTCTTCAGGAAGAGTGGGAGAACTTGATTCCATGGTCGTGGTTGATGCCGACGGAGCCGACATCGCTGACATTTTCTCCTTGCTCGCCCATTATATCTTTTTTTGGCAACCTGTTCTAATGCTTTACTACTTGTGCTCGGAGGGCTGTGGGCACGTGTAATGGAGATCGTTCCCAAGAGTCTGTTGGAACGCCGCAGGCGCGACGCCGATCCCCCGCCATATATGGTGTGCATAGAGCAAGATGCAGGGACTACCTAGTCTAATGTTCGAGATTAAGTGAGGAAGATGTAATGAGGATTCTGACCTCCTACGCAGCGACATGTGAAAACAACTGGGGAGGACAGGCACAACAAACTAATTTTTGGCCGGCCGCATGTTCTCCAAATTTCCAGCCTCTAGAATCGCAAACATTAACGAAATATTTAAGTAATAACTGCTAGCAGTAACTTGTCCTTGACGATTTACCGACACATGTTTGGAGGTATAAATACGTGAAACATCTGGCGCTGCCCATCTGAGCTGATCTTGATGGACGCTGAGCGAAATCGTTACTATACCTTTAATGACTTTCGAGTATACTGTCACTCTTGATCATTTTCCCTCCTTCCCTGAGCTGTCGATAAAGTAGTGCCTGAGCATACTCAGAACTTGCTTGGTGTCGTTCGAGATAGAGTTTCACCCCAGCCGCTGAGCGGCTCATGGGGTTAGGTTTCGTTACCAGCGAGAATGTTCGACCAATCATCGATGCCCAAACTACTGATTACATTTCACACATTGTTACTATCACACGTTGTTACGAAGACGTCATACGGGTTGTTTCGAATCAGTTTGAAGCTGCGTCACGATATCGACATATCCTCTGTTCAAGCGGCTCAAACTACCTTGATGCAGGCAAATATCGCGGCGTCAATTAAGACGCTGTGCGCTGAGGATAGTGTTTAACATGCCTCTCCATAACGAGGGCCGTAGGGGTGGATACGATTTGCGATTAATCGTTATTCGTATTCGTAAAGTTCAATACGATTACTATACGAGTACATGTAAATCTTTACGATTAACTATACGAGCGCTGACGTTGATTCCTAGCAAAAAATCGTATAGTCATGCACGTGACTATGTGCATCCTCCTCGTGGTTTTATTAGGGTTTAAGCAACTCTGCTTTGAACCTAGGATTTTCAAGCCATACCTAACTAGGAATTCGATTACTATATGATTACTATACAATTTTTGGTAGACTATACGATTACTTTTCGATTAGGTTCTCAGTTTTTGCGACTGACTTTACGAATAATATAAAATTTTGACGGTACCGTTATCGTATACACCCCTAGAGGGCCCCAATAATTCTACAAGTGGTTCACTCTTAAATGATATAACCTTGTTGACCTAACCGGGACAAACCAGCGTAGCTGCATAATTAAATCGCCGTAAGAAGGTTCAGTAGATCAGCTTTGGAAAACCCTTACCACATGGTCAGCGGCCCACCTCTGAACATGTTGAACCGTTGACGTCCAGTCGCCGATTTCACTTTTTTCTTTTCCGACGATTACTGTCTCATTTACCGATTCATTTTTGAGTTTGTATTTGGTTGATGCGCTTCTTAAATGTCGGGCAGGGGTGTCATTCGAAATGTTCACATATACGATTCTTCTATACCAACTGAGCCCCTTGGAGGATTATATTTAAATCCGTCTGTTACCAGGAAAAAATTCTTTCGTATGCTAGGCTTCATCATCCGCGCGAACTGCCCATATAGTGTGTGGTTTCGAGGAGCTGACGATCCACTCTCGCCGACTGACGATCAGCTTGAACCCGGCGATTACTATATCGTCTGCGACATTCCAGGGGGTACTCTCAACCTGTCTGCTAGAATTATAACTATTCGACTAATGTACTGTTAGGCGTGATATGGATGACTGACGAGCGATGCGTTGCAAGATCTTTTTCACGAACTGTTAGTAAACGAGATAGTCGGTTTCGAGATCAAGTGCGGAACAGGGATAGAAAATGCGTGATAACAGGCCTGGTAAATCGTGCCGCCTACAGAAATGACTGGACAAGCTTTGAAGCTGCACATATATTTCCGCTCGCCCATGAGGAGCTCTTTATTGGGCTGAATTACCCTCGGTATGTTACACTTCGGTCTGGAGAAAATGACACGGGAATAAACTCTTGTCAGAATGGGCTTCTTATGCGGTCTCACATTCACAAGCAATTTGACTCTTTCAGTTTTGCTATCGACCCTGACGATAATTATAAAATAACATGTTTCAGTGAAGACCATGATGATATTGATGGGAGGTGTCTTGATCCTGTGTGCAGGGTCCCAGGAGATGACAGAGGGGTCATAGATGAGTTTTTACGCTGGCACTTCCGCCAAGCTGTCCTGGCTAACATGAAGGGGAATGGCGAGCCGGTTTTTGAGTCTGATTTTCCTGATGGATCTGACATGGTTGGCGAGATACTTAGTGGACCACGGGCTGCTGAGAGAATGGAGGCTGAATTGTTTTCAAGACTGAATAGAATGTCGTCTGTTGCATAATAATTCTGTGTTACGTTTACTTGGAGAGGTTTGCATAGGATTCCTATGAGGGCTAAATATGTCGACGTTATATGGGAGCGGTATCCTTTATGGCGCTAATGAGCCTTACTATTTCCACTCTATGTGTATGTAATTCCTATATTCTTCTTCCAGTGAAGTCACACGACTCCTATCCTTACGGAGTAACCGATATTCTCTCGACCCTGTGCATGAGGTCTACTACGTACCGATAAAATATTCAAACTTCTTGTCAGCAACAACGGGAGCGGCCCTGACTTATTATTATTGCGTCGCCCCGTTTTTGCACCTAAATGGTCAGAGCAAGCCTGGAGAGGATCAAGGCACGAGTCTGGTCCATCATGATATGATATGCACCCTGATGATATGACCATACCATAAATATCCCTGAAACCGTAAAGCTTATCTTATGACCGAAGCGGGAAAGGTGCCTTGACGTTTTTATACGACGATAAAAAAGACTCAAGACATATGTTCAACGTGATTATCAACGCCCAACACATTTATACCAATCAATTTACATAGATTCGCCGAAATGACTTCGCAGGCTCTCGCAATTTGACGACGAATTAGTGGAAGTCATTGATTCGCCGATTATTCAAGGACCGTCATCTCAATCTCCAGCTACCCCGACAGCTATAACTACAAAGCCCAGGCGCTAGTGGAAAATTTGGCTTCACACCCCGGTTTGCCGTAATGAGGTTATTGTAAATATCAAGGGCAAGTCAATTAGTCAATTTGGCGACGTAAATATTGCTTGACTGTCTAAATGACTGAGCATCAGGATTCATGAATCTGGCAAAACAACCGCCATTTCGAATCACTTGAAGCTGCGTCACGATATCGACATATCCTCTGTTCAAGCGGCTCAAACTACCTTGATGCAGGCAAATATCGCGGCGTCAATTAAGACGCTGTGCTCTGAGGATAGGGTTTAACTCATCTCAGTGCTGACCCTGTAATCTAGAAGCCTGTCATGGTCAGTGGGTGAGAATATTGCCCATTCTCTGAACCTTATAGTCAAAGTCTGTTCTAGAGAGGTCCACATGCTTGATGCGGCGTATGGCTTGAATATAAATTCACCTCAGACAAAATGCCGTCAAGCAGTTTAAGTCATGAAGAGTGGCAAGTCGTTGGTGAGCTTCAAACTATCTAGGAAACATTCGAGAACTGGACTCTGACGGCCAGCAGATGTTTTACTGTCTCATCTATGTGATAAGGAAGGGGTCTGTCCTCGTCCGACCGGCCAAAGTAGAAGATCTTTCGTATGATCGTATCCCAGTTTGCTCTTAGTCCAGCCCGCGGTGGCGCAATCACATCAGCAATCACGCAAGAGAGTTGACAGGTTCACAAAGTGCCAAATCCGAAGACTCTTAAGACAATCATATGCTGATAAGCACTGTGGCCTGCCAACTTACAATGGTAAACTAGTCGTAATGACGCGATCGCTGGGGGTGATGAGAGCATGCATGACACTGCTTCCCATTACAATCGCAGGGAATTGAGCCTGCGGCCAAAGTCACTATAGATAACTTCTATATGTTTTTCAAGACCATGATATATCTGGCCACCAGGACCACTAAATTTACGCCGCAAGACCATCTGCGCTATGGCAGGCTCGGCGGACGCGGAACGAGCTTCACATTCTGACACCCATAGCGTGGACACCGAAGGCACACCCAACAGCTCTCAAGAGAAGATAGTCGTCAGGCCAATAATCAAGACATGGAAGGGCTATGTTTGGGACACCTGGGAGCTTCCGCGTGAGCAGCGTTGGCTTCTTTTCAAGGTGGACGCTTTTGTTCTCACTTTTGCCTCGATTGGTTATTTCCTTAAGAATATCGATCAGACCAATGTCAACAATGCTTATCTTAGTGGCATGGAGAAGGACTTAGAGATGTTTGGAAATGAGCTTGTCACCAGTATGTGGCTTCAGACTGAAATTTCCTCCGGACGAAGTTACTGACTCTATCGTCTCAGGCACATCTATATGGACCGTCGGTTACGTGATTGGGCAGATCCCTTCTAACCTTCTTCTCACTCGAGTCTCGCCGCGATGGGTGATCCCCTCGCTCGAGGTGGGTTGGGGCATTGCTACTCTCTGTACTTCCTCGGTGAAGTCGTATCATTCTCTCTACGCGCTGCGATTCCTTGTAGGTCTGTTCGAGTAAGTTAGTATTTAACCCTGAAAGCCGAATTTCGGATACAGCTCTGATTCATGTCACAGATCAGGTTTCTACCCCGGTATTCATTACATGCTGGGGTCATGCTACACACCTCGAGAAATCGGAAAGCGGTCTATGATCTTCTGGCTGGCCGGAGCAATTGGCTCAATGTTTAGTGGGTTTCTCCAGGCGACAGCGTACACAAACCTGAACGGCGTCCACGGTTATGCAGGCTGTAAGTTCTGTTTGCTTCATTGTCATTGGAATGACTTTCCATCGTGCGAGATTCTTTTTCACAATAAGTTGGAGAAAAGTTCTGATCTGACCGTCTGCGATAGGGAGATGGCTTTTCATCATCGACGGTATTATCACGTTACCCCTTGCCATTGCTGGCTTCATCTTCTTCCCCAACAATCCTCAAGACGGTAAAGTGACATGGTGGACAACTGAAAAGGAGCATATTCTCTCAGTTGAGAGAATGAAGGCTGTTGGCCGTGCAGGAAAGCAGCCTTGGACGAAGGAAAAAGTAAAACGGATTCTCCTCAGCTGGCACACTTATCTCTGCCGTAAGTCTGTACATTCAAATGCTCAGGGATAAAGCTGACAGTGACCAACAGCTTTGCTGTATATCCTCTGGAACAATGCATTTCCGCAGGCCGCCATGGGCTATTGGTTGAAGAGCTTCAACGCCGAGCCCCCTCCAGTTCCTGGAAGGTCCTTCAGCATTCCCGAGATCAACGACTGTGAGACCCTGAAGTTCACCGAAGTTTTAAGTGGCAACTAATATTGCATCATAGTACCTCTCCCGACAACGGGCATCTTTGTCGTCATGGCACTCATTTGGGGTTGGCTCTCCGACGGTCCTTGCCATGGTAGGCGTTGGCCTTTCATTTATGCTGGAGCTATCATTACGGTTAGTTCTGAACCCTTCCATTGACCATGTGTCGACGCATAGTTACTGAAGATTTGGATTCTGGCATAGATTATCTTCCTTGTTCTCTTGCTTAAGATGCCTCTATACGAGAATATCAAGGGTCGGATGATTGTCTATTGGCTCAGCAACATTGGCGTATGTTTCTCCGCCCCCACAGAAACTGTTGGTGGCGACTAACTTTATTATAGCTCGGTGCTGGTCCATTGATCCTGAGCTGGACAAACGAAATTTGCTCGACCGATACGGAAAAGCGAGCGTTGCTTGTCGCCATGTCCAATGACTTTGCTTACGTCGTGCAGGCAGTGGTATGTTTTCCATTCATCCCTAGCCTTGTAAAGGCCGAAAAAGATGGGCTAATTACATGGGATCTAGGCACCGAACTTTGTGTGGAAGACTACGGACTTCCCTGCGGCGAGAAAAGGTTACACTTGGTCGATTGTCCTCCAAGTTTTGTCCAGTAAGGCATTTCCATCTACAATGAGTGACCATGAAGACTGATCATTTTCCCAGTTGTTGTAACCGCTGCTATCCAGCTCCTGTTGTGGCGAGACCAGAAAGCAAAGGCCGGGGCCGACATTGCTTACTACTCGGAGTCCCCAGTTGATTCGGTGCTCCGGGCCGGGGATTCCGATGAAAAGGACGTCAGCGCTGACCGGATAAAAGCAGATCTTGTGGTCGTTTAGTAATACAGGGTACGCTGTGTATATCATGACCTCAGGACGGGTATGCACTACAATCATTCTGAGCGGATTTCATTCATTAACTGCATGGATTGGATCTTAAGCGATTGGCCACATCCGCTAGAACTCCCCAGGTCCTACGGTACTCTTAGGTAACCAACATAAAATTAAGCCCATTTATCGCAATCTAATACCAAATTAACTCAAGCATTTGCTGAAATTCCACTGGCTGTCATCCTGCCATATAAGACAGCAGAGCGCTCGAAAGTTGTAATACGGCACCTGAGTCAGCCAGCCAATTATTGCCGCTACTCGTATTGCCGCTACTCGAGAACTCCTTCAGACCTTCACTACGTTCGTTCGCAAACTTTCTGCTAACCTTTCCGGCGTCGAATGTTAAAATATCAGCGTTCTAGACATGCTGCCAAGCTGCACCTCGAAGCTGGGATGGGGCGCTGTCAGGAATCCTTCCTGAGGGTCGTGTACTGTGGCAGGGTAACCCTTGTGCGGAAATAGTGAGCCGCACAAATGTTGGCGGCCGACGGGGTCCCAGACCGCTCGGCGAAGCAAAATATCATTCATAACTGGAATGGCAGAAATCTTCAGTTGAAGCTGTACAGAAGCTCTGGGGTAGCGATATAAGAATAGGGTTATGATTACCGGCTTCAAAACGCCTATCACACCTACACCTACACCTACACCTAACTTAGAGCTGGGCGAATATGATATCATTAACGGCTCGTTGGACGTTACTACAGACCTTCATGATGTGCGTTAGTTTGATCAGTTTATCGCCGGGCGTCCGTATCCGATTACTTGCACCGATATGGAATGGTGGCTTCAAGACATCCAACGCGAGGTTACTGCACGATGGACGAAACAGGCTTAGCGCTTATTCCGTCCATAATTTCCCATTGAAAATTTGGGCGAGTCCGGAGGTTGAGGGAGTCCACTGGTATTTTGGCAATTTCAAAAAGGTTCAGTGGTATTTCACACATTTGACTTAAAATTTATTATCGAATTTACTGACAGACTCTCTCACACACTTCCCAAATGAGAGAGGACAGTTAAACGAAGACAAATGACAAAGAAAGCGAGACGTGGCACAAGGAATTTTATAAAAGATTTATGCAGGTTCAAAGGTATAATGGTACTGTTGATTTAATATTTTCTTTTCTATTGCATTTATTTCAAGATTTATTTAACATTTCAAGAAGTTCCCAAAAGGAGTCCAGCCTCCATACAAAACGCGGTCCTAATATATCATTGATCATCAAATTTCATATGTTCAGTCCAGACACCACGTCTGGTTTTTTTTTCCAGCTCTCGTTCATATTTTCCAGTGGCACATGGCGATTGTTTGAGACTAGGATGTATCATAATTCATCAAAAGAATCAAAAGCAAAAGTCATGTCCGGCAGATTAGGAACCCAATTTCAGAGTCATCTGGACGGTATCCGGGCATCCGCGGGTGGCTTGATCATCGGTCGGCCACAAATAAGCATCAGCACAGGCGGTATCGCCAGGCTTGCATACTGCGGATTTGCAGCTGTTATCATTTGAAGTGACAGCAAAGCCGGCGGTGGTGAATTCCGATCCATTGCCCATGTTGATGGAGGAGAGATCGTAGTAGATTACTGGGGGCACGAGGGTGTATTCATACTGCAACACGGAGGCCTGATCAGGGGTAGTAGAGATCTTGATTGAAACACCGCCGCCACCCGGATTCGTCCTCCATGATTCGCTGTATGTATTTCCACCTGCAGTGAGTGTCACCATGGGGGCATCGGCAGACTCGCCGACCGACCAGAGATAAATGTCCCTGCCCATGTTGTTGATGATTTCAACACCTCCGCCGGTGGAGTTGGGGGCGCGACGCTCCAGCGTGGTTGGAAGGGCAGCAGCCATGGTGCTGACTAAACCGAGAATACCGAAAGCCTTGATGAACATCATTTTTGCTATTTCGAAAGAATGTGGTATGTTTCAAAGAGTGTGATGGTTTAAAAGAAGGACGAAAAGAACGACTGTGAACAACAAGACTTTTGAAAAAGAGTGACTGATGGTTGAATTAAAGAAAAGAGAGAAGCAAGAAGGATGAAAGCCCATCCTTTATAAACTTTCGTTGGCCCTCTCTTTTTCTTTCACTTGTCCATTTTTTCCACCTGCTAATTGAAGAGTTGAATAATTTTCCATCCTGTTGGCCGAAAAAGGTCCGCGATACGCCACGGGAAATGAGACGAAGTCGAAGTCAAGGCACATATTGAATCTCATTGGTCACGTTCCTGGTACCTTGTTGTTGCAATGACAACTGCATACGCCCAATGTAGATGGTAGGTGTGCATGCTTTGATGAAGGTCACGTCAAGGTTAGACAATTAATTCCAGATAATTTGCCACTTGCTTCGGCAGGCAGGCGGGCCGCCTAACCTAGCTACGTGCGTGTTAATGATATACAAATGCCAGAGCCGCAATAATGTCTATCATTGGTAGAATAGAGCAGTTATACCCTCATTGGGGGTGTTTCTGCGTTTACGTTGCTGCATCTCCAGCGCCACAGACGCGTTTGGAACTGCTTCAGGGTCGACACGTCAATCTCCCCTGAACCCTGATCCGCACATGGCCCAATATTACATTTCGCCTGGGAAACAAAATTACCCTTGCCCAATATACACAAGACCCTTTAAGCTGAAAATTCCAGCACTTCAGGTTAAGGGTGCGTTTGGATTCCCAATTATTTTGCAATTATTTTTTAAGTGAAAAATAATTGGGGTAATCCAAACGCCACGTCACTTATTTTTTAAAAAAATAATTGAAAAAATAATT
>JAKTPU010000139.1:0-18291 GCA_030556285.1 Lipomyces yamadae | reverse complement strand
TTGCATTCTTGCTGAAGGGAATAGCTAGCAAAGTATATGGTGGCATCCTGATAGGCACATTTGTGGTGTATGTAGGGTCAGTATTGTGGGGAATCAGTCGGGGGAGGATGACTGCACCAGAGCTCTCAGACAGACGATGATAGCAGTGACAACAGCGACAGCGAAGTCGAGAGTGATGACGGGAGTATTCGCGTGGAAGCTGCCAGGCAAGTCGTTGAGGACGAAGAGGCTGCGCCATCTAGAGATGAAATGGACGGACAGTCTGAAATCTTCCACCTCCGACCGTTTAACACCTAAACCCTCTCACGTACCCGTTCGTAATGCTCGACCCCCGTGTCCGAAGCATGGAGTGATGTACCATATTTTCCATCTCCTCCTCGGATTTTTCTGCGTAGGTCTTTCTGGCTATGTTCTCTCGCACGCATCTTCCTCAATTGCTGCTGATTTGAAAATCTCCGATGTCTTTTTTGGCGTTGTGGTCCTCGCACTCGCGACCACTCTCCCAGAGAAATTTGTTGCCATTCTCAGCGGATTCCGCGGTCAACCGGGCATCATGGTTGCGAATACTGTTGGAAGCAATATATTTCTCTTGACTCTGTGTCTCGGGATCGTAATGGTTAGCACTGGAGACGATTTTGATTCAGGATGGTTGGAGTAGGAACGTTAGGGCTCTATATTGCGTTCTTGGCATTGGAGATCAGCTTCTTATACGCAATAGTTATGCATTTATGCAAGGGTTAGGGCTGATCTGCGTTCTTAACTTTACCGCCATTATGTCTCGCACCAAGGAACGATAAACTCCACCGCACCAAGCATAGTTG
This sequence comes from Lipomyces yamadae, assembly GCA_030556285.1. Lineage (NCBI taxonomy): Eukaryota > Fungi > Ascomycota > Lipomycetes > Lipomycetales > Lipomycetaceae > Lipomyces > Lipomyces yamadae. The sequence goes on along the minus strand of JAKTPU010000139.1, from coordinate 17,470 downwards.
AACTAAGTGGAAATAAGGGTAACAAACGTACAACAACTGGCCAAAATCTGGATAACTATGACATTATGACATCGCGGCTGTCCAGGAGGGAGTCGGTCAATCCTGAAGAGAAGACATTAATCGAAGCCTTGAAACCGATTTTGCGTCTCTCGAAGGGCACGGCCAATATCTCATTATCCTACGGACGCTGGAGGACGGATATGATCTCGCTAGCTTGGGCATTAATCGAACATGCTTCTGATCCAGACTCATTGTCAAATGATCTGTGGATGTACCTAACGGATGACAAGAGAAAAATAGGAGCACTCTCGGAGTTCTTATCGCCTCGGGGTGCATCATTTCATAGGATTGCGATTGTAAAGGGAGTGATTCCAAAACATCCTCTCACTTGGCCGGACGCTGCAAAACAATTTCAGCAATCGAAATTTCTCATTACTTTGCTGGAAAATTGGACTCGCCAATTTTTCAATGATATGTGTGTGCCCATGATGGCCAAAGGAACTACCCCTACGCCGTCTGAAGGAGGCGCAACTGCGCAGAGGAATCAATGGAAATTGAAGATGAACGTGAGTTGGTCCGTTATGTGAAGGCTAAAGTACCCACCTAATAATTGCTTAGTTACTGAGTCGTGATGGGTGGTTTTCTCCTGTAGGACGAGTGATGGATAGCTCTGCACCAGGTAACATTACACCGATCGATAGCAACGGACTAATTCACTTCAAGCGGCTCACATCATCTCGTTCAGTTCCAGTAGAAATCTAATATTGAGAAATATGCTTGCTAAATTTACTGGCCAAGATCTAGAAGCATTGCTAACTGATAAAATCAACTACCCATCTAACGCATTGTTGTTGCTAGCTGGAGCTCATCAAGAATTTGATGCATTCAAGTTTAGCTTGAAGAATCAAGATGGACGGTATCTTCTGAGGTACGTGGTACCAGTTCGGCAACAGCCCCAAGAAGTGCTGCGACATGCAGAAAACGAAGAAATTGTTTTTGCAACGAACGATCCAACAATCGCAAAGCCGTCACCTCTTCTCTGCAATATTCATGTGGCTGTTGGGCGTGTTTTATGGGCAAGTGGCGCAGCAGAAGTCATAGCTAAAATGCTTGAAGATGAAGACGAGATTAAAAGCGGCAATTTCGAGGATGAGTATTGGTTCCAAGTGAGTGCCTCGTATCTTCAGAGACAATTGAGAACTTTGCAGGACTTGGATCATAACGGTCGAGAGGAGGCACTTGTCGAGGAATATCTGCTAACCTGTAGCCATCAGATAGGTACCTAGGAGAAGGGGGTTCAACTGCCAGCTCTGTTCTACCACAGTCGTAAGTGTCTCGGTGCAGCTGCACAGGTATAAATGTTGCTACTCATACTCGAATATTGGTGTCGCAATGTCTCTAATTCAGATGCGATTCATAAATTGGTTATTTTGCCCGAACCAGAAAGCGAGGAGTAAAATTTTGGTCCGTTATAACAGTACATGTTTCGCAAACCAAAGCGATTGGAATATAATTTCACACATGCTCGCGACTGCAAGAACATGCACTATGCTTTGATATGGCTTGATATCGGATGTGCGCAAAATCAACGTCGGCGCGTGTTGCAAATCTCACGATCTGCGCAACCTGAAGTGCAAAATCGAGTCCGTTACAAGCATTACAAGTTCGGAGTATGGGATCCACCTGGTGCTTAACTGTCTAAAATTCGATTCCCCTCCATCTTGTTTTGTTTTCTGTGCATCTTCTCCACAGCAATGCACTCTACCAGCGAGGGATTTCTTTAAAAGGCAACTGTTTAAAAGGCAACTGCATTTAAGGTCCATAATTACTGTCTTGTATTGTTAGACTGCCACCAGCCGCCCACCCCGGCATAAATGCCGAGTCCCGATGGCGTCTTGCATGCACTTCTGGCCGGACCAGAAGGCAAGGAGACAAGCCTCAGCGGGCAGTTACAAGTAACCAACCCTCTTATAAATGTACAATCAACGTCTATGTACATGAAAAAAAAAGGAACTCCATTTGGACAAAGGTGCAGGGAAATGATACGAAACGATATTCGCCCAGCACATCGCCTATCGTGTCGCCTTACGTCAATTCCTTTTCCTCTGGCGATATAGTATCGTCGAAGATACGATATGGCGATATCTAGGCGATAATATCGTGTCCAGCTTGCTCCTATGGTGCCTCCAAACTAGTAGCGACAACCCTACCCCTAGCGGCCATAATTCCCAGCATAACCCTAACCTTTCCAGTTACTGGGTAAATAGTGTACCACTAGCGTATGTCTGAGCACGAACGCAGTCGTCTCACTGCAATGACGAGATGCCTAACCACTACGAAACTATCCCGTGTCTTCGAGGTGCCATATTAGGAATGCGGATAGGTTAATTAAAACTAGCAATGGAGATATTTATTATGATATGTGCAGTATTCAGTCACGACGCGTCATAAACAAACGTTGTCAGATCACGTGAAGATGCGCTAGTCCATTTACGGAATTTTAATTTCCTAATCCAGTATAAGCCACATTAGTATAAACCTTATTAGATTAGCTTTTTGAGTGCATCGCGGCCATAAGTTGTCCGTTCCCATAGTTAACAGCCTTGTACCTCACTAATTGGTTCCAGCGATTACACCCGTAATTTTTAATATACGACAATGCCACACCGACATGTTATGGAAAATATATATACTAACAGTTTGATATATATTTGCAGCAATATAATTTCAATGTGGTGGTGTGGATACGATTTATTGCTGGATGGTGGTACTTTTGCTGGGACTAGTTTGGAGGCACCATACAATAATAATATAATTACTCGGTCTTGAGGTTAGAGTTTAGGATAAAGTTCAATGTTGAGTTGATAACTTTATTTTGCTTATATAATGCCCCCAACCCTGACTCACTCATGATAACGCTAGCAATAACATGTAAACATCAGAAAAAACAAACATTAGAACTTGAAATGTCTAAGGTTTTGCGCCCTACCCATCCTCTATACTTCCATGACATCGACCGCTGGGCCCTTCTTCTCATCTTTTTCGGAAACCGAGTTGCTGAGATCCATCGAGACCTCCTCGAGACCGACCTCACTAACAGATCCAAAATCGATCTTCCTAAGTCCTAATCTTTCGTCTCTGCGATCCAAATATATGGGGAGAGGAATGAGAATCAATTCCAGCGCACTAATGGCGACCGCCCAAATATATCCAGCGTAGTACCTCGGTGCGTCGACAGTTTGCCATGCCGTCAATGGTAGGACCAAAGCACAAATGCAATATCCCATATTAATAACCGCAAGCGCAATTGTTCGAACCTCTAAATCATGCGCTAGAGATTCCGCAACCCATGCGATGCACAAATTAATAGGACCATTACAAAAGCCTAGAGCAATGAAGGCAAAATACTTCACAGCATTTGAAACATTCCAAACCAGGAGAAGGACATTGCAGACGATGACTAGGATGCCGGCCATAACCATTGAATCCCACCGGTTTCCCCGCCAGTCGCTATAGAATGCGAAGAACATAGCCGAAATAACAGATATGGCAGCACCAATAGTACTGAGATTGTTCACCATGCTAATGTCCGCAGTTGTTTGCGCTGGGTAAACAACGTCGTCTAGCCAAAGCAAAAACGGTGTACTTGATGCATAAGGAGTCTGCCAGAAGAGATTGCAAAGAATGAAGAAAACCCAAGTCTGCCATGAAGTAAAGACACGCATCATAACTTTCCAACTAAGACCGACGCTAGGAGCAAATCCTTCTTCTAACAGTCTGGTTTGCGCCAATTCCTTTTCACGTGGAGTCAACCATCGGGATTTGCAGCGAGACGGAACGTTAGGGAAGAACACTATTCCAAGGAATGAAATAGGGATAGTAATAACGGTGCACATGATGAAGAGCCACCGCCACCCCGCAAGTCCCCCGACGCCGTCTAAGGTGAGACAAGCGTTCTGGAGATAACCCGAAAACATATTTCCAAGTGGCCAAGTAGCGAAATACACAGCATTACGCTTGCCGAGCTCCTGCTTTCTGTACCAGGAGTTCAAAATGGCGACATTGCAAATCCAGCACGGAGTTGATGTCACGCCAACGAAGAATCTCATGACCATAAGCTGATTATAATTCTTGACAAAAGCAGTACCCAATGTGAATAGTCCCCACAGAATTTCACAAGTAGGAATATAATACTCAGCGCTATTTGTTATTTATTAGCTGCAAGAAGATTACAATATCAATCGAAAAATAGTAACTCACGGGACCACTGTAAGGAGTGCATTACTTGGAATTTGAAAGACAATAGTACCAACCCAATCTGTAACCGTTATTTAGCATCACTAACCAAGATGATCACGAACAATTGTAGGACATACACACGGCATTAAGGTAATTGAGCTTATTTCCCACAAGGTCAAGATCCTGAAGCATACCAGAAACGTACGCATTATCTGAAAAGACGCAGGCGTTAATGGAAACTGTAACATGGAGTAGCTGAGGGAAACATACAGATTGCATTAACATCCAAAGTATTCGCCCAAGTCGAGAGACAGGCAAACACCAGGATCAGAAAGTCAAGCTTGTTCACAAGAACACGCTCTTCGCGAGGCATGTGCTTCGGATACCATCCGATCCACTCAGCGACCGGGTTCATGTAATAATCGTAGCCCATCTTGTGACTTGTAAAGAAATGCCGTACCAGAGGTAATAGGGGCTCTTGCTCTCAGCTACTTTTGTAGAAATCATGTACGAAACATCGTGTTATAAATGTCTCCCAACCTGACACGATAGTGGCCAAATCGACAGGAACAAGTGCGCTATTTCGTTATCAGCGGCCCGGGCACAATGCATAAGGTATCTGTGCATAACTCATCCTTATCGGTATGCAACTTATGAACCAAGCACCGCGGCGCAAGCTGCTGGTCCTACTGGTCGGGCAGTTTGGTGGCTGAGTCGCAACTTACTGATAGGGCGAATTTTGCCGCAGATACCGCGGACAAAAATGAGAATAACTGCGACGAAACCATGCACAGGCTAAAGACGCGCTACACCGATATGCGGTTAACCTCTATCGCAGACAGATATGGGTCTAAAACTACGCCTTAGCCGAATTTGGTAATAACTTCCCGCACTGACCTCACCCCCATCCTATCAGTGGGGTGCATGATTGGACCCAGTTGACTCGATCACTGTTGAGGAGCCACTTTCCACAGGCCACGTGCATAAGGCGTCCAGATTAATCGACGATTGTCGAACAGTTGGAGTAGTCTTCGCAACCTGAACTTTTTGCGATAGATGGACCAGTGACAGAAGGTGTACCATAGAACGGGATTCATTCGCTCCTAGTACTGCTACGACTTGAAGTTAATTTACGACCAGAGAAATTGTCAAATGATCGTCTCTGACCCGCACAGACGGGAGTTAGGTTAGTGCGCTCGATAGGATTTTTTTTCGAGAGCTTGGACTTTTTTAAAGTTCAGGCGATTTATCGGTTTGCGGGTATATGAGTGGTATCAGCGGAATACTAACCGAGCTAACCAGGCATCAAAAAACCGGGCCCAGTTATGCCATGCTTATAATACTGAGCGTAAATTGTAATAAATGTGCATTTGTGAAAATTTTTGAATACTTCGTATCGTGCATCTTATGGCTGATTAATGACTCGTCCAAAGATGTGGATCAGTATATGCAGTATGCGCCGCTGTGCCCCAGTTGCCCCCTGCCCTTATCTTTACTACGGCAGGGTCTTAGCACCGGCCGGTTGGCCCCACCCTAGTCTATTCTGTGACGAAGTCATGTGGACCCGATGACTTAGCCATTTCTTATCTGTGCGCGGTGTCATTTCCGGTTTTGCCGGCTACACAGGCTAATACACGCCGTTGTTGTAGCCGAACACCTGCCGATTGCAGAGACGAGACAGTGACCTTGCCAAGGACGCGCTGTAATAGTGAGCACACGAGTCAAAATGTCTCTGATACAAACACTTCGCAAGTCATAATGCATCTTACATCTAATTATCTTAAGGTTTTTGTTCTGCAGTGACAAGCAATATTGGCGCGATGACCCAATTCTTGTCGCCACTCGATCGAGTAGGCATCACTGCTCAGGTTTTACGCATATAAATCATTATATACTAAATAGTAATTGATGTGTTTGGAGAACATGCATTTATCGCAAGGGCCACCCGATAGCGCGACAACACTTTTTCCTTTGGTGCGGTGGGGATGCGGCTGGATTGTCTGTGCGGTGTCGTATGATAACGATATCGCTTAGCAGCAAAATCTAATGACGGCCGTCATCCAATCAGCAGCGCAATGAGAAAACTGTTCAAGGGGAGTAGGTGAGGACGTATGCCCAAAACCGTGTGGTGAAACTTCTGGTGAACTGCGAGTCATGAGACCATGTACACGTGTCTTGTAGCGCACTCGAAGTGTCATTTTAGAGAGTCAGGAGATCGATGAATCGGCTCCTGCGGTGCCACTGCAAGCCTGCTGCACATGTGCATCGCCGAGAGTATTTTGAGGTGAAAAACGAATTGGAAAAATATTAGAAGAGAGGGCCAGGCTTAGACTGGTTTATGCTCTAAGAACTTAAGCCCTCTATTCTGATTCATTTTATGCCATCCACCTAATGCTACCGTCTTGTTATGAGTCGCAGTAAGAAAGCTGACGGCAACAAGACAAAGATAAGACTCGTTTGTCTGAAAATGCACAACTATAGTGCTAAAACCAGTTGCCCGCGCCAAACGAATCTCTCTACCGGCTCGATGACCTGTTTTTGCCTATTTTACCGTTGGGCATTCTTTCGCTCGGTAATCGCTGAGTTACTAGTTCCTTAAGTTGCTAGCGTCATAGTGGTTGATGGCGTCACTCGACGGTGTGTACGAAAAGAAGTCGCTTTCTGGCTCCACCGTCTCGAATAATTGAATGCCACTCCTGTGAGAGAGAAGTATCAAGGTCAAGAAGCCGTCTTCACAAGTGAAATCCAGTTTTTGTGATTATTGTTGTGAGTAAATGAAACGGCCTTATCCTATTGTCAAGCTGCGAGCACGTCTATAAGTGCTAAATAATAGTGACTAAATTAAGCAACTGATATCACCAGACACCAAATCGACGGTCCGAGACCCCAGACCTGGTGAGTCGTCTGAGCCTGCAAACCCATACAGTTCTGGGATAATATAAGTCACAAAGTGTATAACAAACGTTGAAAGAGCTGGCACTTCTTGACCGAGAACAGTCTCGTAAAAGGGAGTTGAGATCTTCGACATCAGATATCCAAATTTTGACTGGCCAAATTGTGCATTTCAAATAGTACTACGTATCAATGACGATAAACATCGGTATATATAACAAAGTAAATTACTATTGATAATGCTGCTCCTAGAACACACAGATTCAAATGAGACAATAATACTGCTCTCTGAGATGACTAAATCATATTGCCAATAGGGCCTGTAGCTCCTGAAAGGGAAGATGGTTGACTACAGTTGAGTGATTCGCTATTCAGGGCTTCATTCCAATTGCTAAACGCAAACTGGACTTCAGTCTCGCCTGAATACCTGTTGCCGAGATACCGTAACCGACACAGTACTGAACCGACTGCGGACTTGCGAGAGCGTCAATGTTTCGTAACCATAAGATTGGAGGTAGATTATTAACAGTTGTGATCACGAATCAGAGAAACCTGGCTGATAACTCGGTAACTACTTACAGGCGGATTGGTAGGGAACACCCCATCCGAAAAGGGATGATCATGACATGTCTATTCACGCTATCTGCGTCGAAATTCGCACGCTGATGAAAGTTTAAACTAACTCGGAAAGTTATGCAGAAGCACAGATAGTCATACCATGGATGTCGAAGTTGAAATCATGTCTTGATTGCTTTAGATTTGGTCGAACCGCCTAGACAGGTTGGCTACCATCGCTCCCATTCTGTCAAATCTCGCTCATTCACCATCCGAAGCAACTCTTGCAAGGGTCTACACCCTGGGTTCAATGGAATTAGTAGCTCAGAGTGACATATTAAACGTGCCCAACATACGGACCACGCGAATCCTTTCTTTCACATTGTCCAGATAACGGACAGCATCTTCAACTCTATGAGGTTTGGACATATCTCATCGCTCAATAAGTGATCTTCATAGATAAAATTATGTGGTCAGTTCCGCCTGCAGTCACAAATCAAAAGGTCTTCACCATCCTTCAGATCACGCAAGGTAACATAAGTACGCTGGTGCCGCGGCAAAATCTTGGTCGGATGGAGGATCCTCCGGCGGTAGCGGCACGACTGCCGATACAGATGGGCGGGGCGAGGCCATGCTGATTGCAAACGGCGGTTCTGCAATCTGCGCTATATCTACAACTTATATGCCTAGAATTCAAGCAAACGAAGAAATTGATGGTTCAAATAGAGTATACCAGATACTAAAACCATAAATCATTGGTGTATGTAACGAAAACGGGCTTAGACAAACTATGCCTGGTTAGGGTCAAGTTTAAAATCTCGAGTTGTAATTTAACCATTTGTGCACCGGGTGACCGCCATGCGGTCTAGTCACTTATGACGTAACTGCCTTAGATTTCCAACAATACTTTATTTATTCCCTGGAACTCGGAAAAACTTGCAGACGCCAATCGCCATCCGGATAACAGTTGTTTCCCGACTTACACTTGCAAGTAACTGATGAGGGCTCGTGGCCGAAATGGTTGTTTCACCATAGTTATCACGTTCGATCGAGCTCTCTACCTTTCACGACAACAAGCTCCTTCCTCCGAATTGCTGCCCCTGACCCTGAGTCTATTCATCCAGTTGCGATGGCCAAGAAAGTTTATTTTGGCCAGAGAATCATTGGCGCGATGGGCCTCATATTTATAGCAGCTTTGCTTGCTAGTACGATTTTCCACGATCAGTTGGCTAGTTATAGCGAAATTTTGGGTATTAGTTCAACTTCATTAGATGTAATATCAGTGACGGCAAACGGAAATGGATTACTGTCAACGCCGTCGTGGCGTACAGCAGCTATACATGGGGCAGTGTCGACATTTAGGTTAATAGTCACAGGTGCCATCGGCATATATGTCGTTGGTTTCACAGTACGCTTGTTAGCGTACATGGGAGTTTCGACTGTTGCTGGCATTCAGGTTAGCTTGGTTGCATGCGTTATGGGAGGTATATTATTTGTAGTACTAAGTTGGGCATCGACTACTCTATTATCATATGAAATTCAAAGCGTGGCTGGACTTCGCATGTATCGTGAAGAGTAATTTCAAATGACTCTACTAGCCTTGTAAAATGAGTCAGTGTATTATTTAGCAGTATTCACAACGCGCTCGTGCTTCCGGGTTCTGACTCTAACCTTGTGGGCCATTTTCATTTCCGAGACCTAATCCGAGACGCCGCATCCAACATCACATGTCAGCCCTAAAAGTTATATAAACTGCAGACATTACTTCAAAATGCAGAGTAAATATTGATGTTTGGAATAGAGGCTGTACTACGCCTATTAGTCGCGCTGGTGATTTTAGTATCATCAGCTGTTCGCTGCTCTGACAACATGGGCTTTGACTGGATTGAGACCGCCCTCGATGATGCTTACGGCGGGCGGGTCCCCAACACACACTATCATCTCTTCCGCTCAGTGAAAGAAAACCATCTAAACAGTCAGGTACTTTCTGTTCAGGACATATCTTTTAACCTATATGGATATCTCGCGTGGCAGAATATCACAGTAGACAGCTCGTCTCAGAAATCGGCACAGCATGCGGTTCTGGAACGAGGCAACCAGGGTCGCAGACACTACATTAGACCGATGGAGGATGACGAACCGTCATCCGTTCCTCTTTCCACAACTCTCAAAAATGGAGTTATCGAGACTGACTACGCTTCAACCCATTTCATAGTCTATGACTTTAACTGGATCGATTCACAAGAGCGCATGCGGGCAGTGTTCCTGGTCTTTGACGGCGAGGACGATGTTGCTGGAAAGACACTAGTGCAAGATGTATATCACTGGATAGAGACACTAAAAAATGAAATATGGGTCTTTGAAGATGGTCATTGGCAAAAGGACAAGGTCCTGTATCAGGATGTCCAAACCGCGGACTGGGGAAACATATTCTTGGAATCAAACATGCTGCAAGACCTACGTCGAGACACGTCCGTATTTTTTTCCAGTGAGCAAGTATACAAGTCACTAAACGTGGCGTGGAAGCGTGGCGTCCTGTTTCTCGGGCCGCCGGGAAATGGCAAGACCGAAGTAATCAAAGCAATCATTAAAGATTCATCAGTCCCTTGTCTTTACGTGAAGAGTTTTGACTCTCATGGCAATCGAGAAAGAGGTATTCGGATAATATTTCGCATGGCCCGAAGGGTTGCCCCGGCCATCCTCATTCTAGAAGACCTAGACTCGCTTGTCAGACCAGAAATTCGATCTTTCTTTCTCAACGAATTGGATGGCCTTGAGAGCAACCATGGCATCCTTACCGTTGCAACAACGAATCATCCCGAAAATATAGATCCTGCCATTCTTAACAGACCGTCGCGGTTCGACACCAAGTATGTGTTTGAGCTGCCGGATTCAGGTCTGCGAAAGCAGTATATCCAAATGTGGCTCGGCAAGCTCGAATCAGGTGGTGTTCACATCACTGGTGATCAATACTCGACGACCGACGAATTCGCGACAGATATCGCTAAACAGACAGAAGGATGGTCGTTCGCATATCTCAAGGAACTCTTTGTATCATTTCAGTTAACATGTGCGGCATTACTAACTGCTGGCATTGAGCGTGGGGATACGGTCGGCGAGATCCTGCGCCACGTTGAAAACCTGGGCAAACAAGTAGTCATCGGTTCAGACGCGGCAGAAACTGCGGAAGCCAAGCCATTTCCATCATCGTTTGGCAGCATGCGTGCAAAACTATCCGCACGTCCATTTCATGACATTAAGCATATGGACCTTTAGTTCATTATAGGCAACAATTTTTTTTTTTGGTTTCGATAGCTCATTCCCATTATATTACTGTCACTCGCAATATATTGCATATCCTGGAAATGGCTATGCCTCCATTTCATTGCCTAGCATCCATGTCGTACTTGCTTAGTATCGTTTGCATCAATGATAATAAACAATTTAATACACGAACAAATACCGGCATATGGAACGACAACCGGAGAATGGTGCCGTCTAGTGGGTTACCACGACAGTTAATTTATACCCCACAAACCAGAGCATGGAATTCAAGGAAGGTAGAACATAACTCGGAAGGCTTACCAATGTTGAACTCGGGCACTTTCACAACATTTCCCTTCCTTGACTGTTCTCCATAGTACAAATGCAAAGCATTAGTGTTAAATACAATTATATCAATGTTGTCATGTGTGACGTGTTTGTGACGTGCAGAGATCTGAATGGACAAGTTATGTCTCGACGCGTTGTTTACCATAAACAAACAAGGTAAGGGCTATTTTGTGCCGGGGCAACGCTCGAAGGTCAGCGGACTAATCTGCCGACCCGCAATGGACAATTGCCTGAGTCGTATTCGACCACGCTATTATTATTATTACGATCGATTAGCTTCTGCAATTAGTTATGTCAGTATATTTTGCAGTCGAAGCTGATGGCGGCCGCGCGACTACTCTGGGATCGCACAAATCGGACGCGTGCGCACTCTGGACCGAACTCGCACCAGACACGCCGGCGGGTTTCTGTGCCTCGGTTGTTAACCACAAGACGCGCGCGTTTGTCCACTGCCCGTTCCAGTCTCCATCTGATGCTCGACACTCATCCACAGAATCGATCGAATCCTCCAGCTCAGGTTTAGCACTGGGCGCCGCCATTTCGAATCAGTAAGTTCGCACCCACGATGGACCGACACGATGCAGCCGTGTCATTGCTCGCGTCCCAAGTAAAGCAATTCTATGACCGCAAGAGTCCTTTTCGAATATATCATGGCTCCACAAACAGCACTCGTCAATATAAGTATCTGCCTGACAACATGATTGATACTAGCAAATTATCCAATGTCCTTCACATCGATACTCAGAATAAGGTCGCTCTGGTAGAGCCGAACGTGCCGATGGACAAGCTGGTAGAAGCCACCATGCCTCATCGGTTAGTACCGCCGGTCGTGATGGAGTTTCCTGGTATAACCGTGGGAGGTGGGTTCGCTGGCACGTCCGGCGAGAGCAGCTCGTTTCGACATGGTTTCTTTGAGCGAACAGTGAATTCGATTGAAATCATTCTGGCCGATGGAAAAATAATCAAGGCCTCGGCGTCAGAAAACTCCGATATCTTTTACGGTGCCGCCTCTTCTTTTGGAACTCTCGGAGTCACCACACTTCTTGAGATTCAATTGATAGACGCAAAGTCATTTGTCGAACTCACCTATTATCCGGTGTCTAGCATTCAAGTCGCTCTCGAGAAGGTCGAACAGGCAACAGCAGATTCATCTACTGACTACCTTGATGGAATCTTTTTCGCAAAAGATCGTGGGGTCATTTGTATCGGACGTTTGAAAGACTCGGTTGACGACGGCATCCGGATTCAACGATTCACTCGCGCAACAGATCCTTGGTTTTACCTTCATGCCAAGAAACTCATAGGCAAATCAAGCTCACCGGTAACTGAAGCCATTCCTCTGGTTGACTACCTCTTCCGTTATGATCGCGGTGGCTTCTGGGTTGGCGCCTATGCTTTTCAATATTTTATCACTCCGTTTAATCGAATCACACGATGGGCCCTAGACAGCTACTTGCATACTCGTGTCATGTACCATGCGCTCCACAAGAGTGGCTTGGCAAAGAGTTACATTGTTCAAGACGTTGCTATCCCATACGAAGGCGCTGCCGAGTTTCTTGATTACCTGGACGACGTATTCGGACACTATCCCATATGGCTCTGTCCCCTGCATAGGTCCGGCAAGTCAGAGCCTACTCCTCGAGGCTTGACGGCCCTTAAGCCAGATCTGAACGCGCCTACGATGCTTCTTAACTTTGGCGTTTGGGGCCCTGGACCTACTAAACGACAGGCGTTTGTGAGAATAAACCGCAAGCTTGAGCACAAAGTCCATGAGCTCAAGGGCCAGAAATGTCTGTACGCGCACGCCTACTATACTGAAGATGAATTCTGGGCCATCTATGACAAGAACGAATATGACCTTCTGCGGCAGAAATGCAATGCCGGCTATCTACCAAGCGTTTATGACAAAGTTAAAGTTGACGTTGAGGCTGAGGAGCGTGCCACAAAGGCGTCATGGGTATCTTGGACATCGGCAACTTTATGGAATATTTGGCCGCTAGGCGGAATATATGGCGCCTTGCACGCATCGTTTCGACGTGAATACCTCAAGGGCCGTCAAACAAAATGTGGTTTGTTGATAACCTTGTGCCAAAACCAATGGCTAACCCTTGAATAGTCCCAATCCTCCGTCTACATCGTCCAAGATTGCTCCCAGGTAGGAAAGCGCGGGCTTCTGGACAGTAGGCCGCTGTGTGCAGCGCACTCTCATCTTGCTGAATCTTGCTGTGACTTGCTGAGTGGTTAGTAGGCCATATAGATTTGCCATATTCCCAAATGATCAACAGAAGGATTGCAACGGCAATAATTTGTAACTCGGCTACTATTCAAAAATTTTCCTAGGTTTTGAAGGTGACCTGATGCTTGCTTGAAAAGTTGTCGCCGTCTGTTTGCATCTTTCGCAATAATGATGAATAGCACTTACCCATGTAGCTCCTAACGTTGAGATATTATTCTCGAATATATGGAGCCAGGATGGAAAATAACGTTAGGGTAACAACTATACAACTTAGAATCGCTAGTGAAAACTATGTAGTTATAGAGTTTATAATAATAAAAGAAAACGCAAATCTTCAAACATAGCAAACAGATTGCGACAAATACGTCGAGCTATTGTCCTTGCGACTGGTCAAACGACAGATCGGACGTTCAGAATAGACCCAATCGTATTGTTCACGTCGTCAATTCAGCTAATTATATATTTCTCACACTATTAATGATATCGTACATTCGTCATTAGACTTAATGATAATATGCATCTGAACCGGATTTCATGATCGCATGGGCAAAGCCAATTAATGGAGGCGAATTTTGTATCCCTATATATCATTGATGCCCGGAAATACCGAAAGCTGATAGGGCCGTCTCCAGGAAAAAAAGGATGCCGGGTATAGGTCAACAACATGCTGGATCGTCGAATGGGTGAGGGTGGGAATTGCTCGACCAACAAGGCCACGAGGTTACTATTGGCCGTCGTGTTTAATGGCACGAAAAAATAACACCCATCGTCTTCAGTCCACGGAGTCTAGCGTTTAACGCGCCTTCCTCGCGTCAGGGAGACCAAATCGCTAAATCCAAATACTGGACGATTAGGTCGTTAGACATCGTGATCCAGAGAGACGTCCATTGCTGGGATCGACGACAACGGGAGAACTCCGTACTAATCAGCTAACCAGACTAAGTATGAACACAAATTGTAGTACTGGCTGCGTTAGCATGACGACTATGAGAGACTTGTAGTCTGCCAGATCCATGTATCGATTCAGAATCAATATTAATTTTCGTGTCCATTTCTGAAAATGCTTGGCTGACAGAGAAGTGCTCCAGCGCGGACGCTGCTAGCAAGTCATGTCGATATTACGTGAATGGCTATATGTGCGAGAAGGCAGACTTTACCGTTCTGGGTGACTACTAGCCACCTCCTGCAGCGCCCAAGCAATACAAACATGCCAGTCAGAAGGTAGAACCTGACTAATAGCATGGACTATTTCTTCGCCCCATCCTTCCAACCAAATATGTCCTCTCAGCCAATGCAAGATGACTGCATAGTGCGCTAGAATGGCTAGTGCCAAAGGCTCACCGAGGCGCACCATTATCATTAACTTGGATTCTACCAAGATTGGAAAAATTGCCATTGCCTTCTGGGCGCTATGACCCGAGAGTACGACCAAGAAAGTTTCCCTGACTAGACTGATAGCGCTCCTGTACGCTGATATATGTGCAGTTGTCCCTATGGTCGTGTAAGTGCGTTGTCTGAGTTGGGCTAGGCTGTCTTCTAACTCTGGGGAAAGGTTTTGTAAGTAATTTACAAGCTCATATCTCTTTAATGAGGCCAAAGGGGTCTGATCCAGCCAATCGCTACCAAGTTCAGCGATACTGTAAATACCGCGGATAAGACTCATGACCTCGATTAATTTCGCTAGCGGGCTCAATTGAGATGGGAAGATTCGATGGATTCCGAACGAGTAGACCGCAATGATGTACGAGAACACGAAAATTCCATTGATTTCATATTCGGTAACATTGGAGAGGTGTGGGCGAGCTAGCGCGATAGCGTTGCCATAGTGTTGGACGGCATTTGCAATGCTTTCGCGCTGCCGATAAGGCTGCGATAGTACTAGATGTAGGGAGCTTAACCCAAGCAAGCCCTGAAGGAGAAAGTCGTGCTCAACTGCGAGGTGCGGGACGACCGTTCGCCAGATCAAAGCCATGTCCTCGCTCTTGTGGGTAAGTTCGATTAACGATGGGTACGTGAAGTGAACATAGTGATTCATTAGCCTGAAACAGTGACGCTCTGCGGTGGTGAAGTTCATCTCCACGGGGACATTATTACTGCTGATACATGCTTCGTTGTCAAACCCCTGCTTCTTGTGTATCTTCGCCTCAATGGCAATACGGGAAGTTGCAGTACCATCCACAGTATTTCTAGTTTGCGCAAACTGTAAACGAGGAGCAGTAATAACAACTAGAGAGCAGGTCTGGGTGATAAAAGAGCATTTCGCTCCGGTACGAGTACATCTACCGCAAGATGGCTTCTTCTCGTCACACTACAATCATTAAGGTCAGATTAAGAGGCTCGAGAGCAGCGAAAGCAACTACGCACCTTAGTTCTCTTTTTCTTGCATTGCAAACATCCATACCGGCTCTTGGTATGTGGTCGTCGATGAGACACAACTCGCATGCTAGAATGGGACAGGTGCAGTGATGGGACCCTTAAAATCTTGAACAAGTACACCCGTAGTGAGTGGTCGAGCCCAACATTATTCACTGCATGTCATACAAGACTTTATGGTCCGCCCTCACCGCATCGCCTCCTGAGGGAAGCTGTTAGAATAAACGCCTTTAGGGTTGAGTGAAACGCCCGTTAAGGTTCGGAGAAAGCAGAGTTGTGGCGAACACCCATTAGAGTTAAATGATATGGCGATAAAGTGAGCCATAAGATTAGAGTTTAATGAGGGTGCAGCTTCGAACATAGAAGCCTCGATATATATGAGAAATGTGTATATAAACGGTGGAAAACCACCAGGGAGAAAATTTTCAATAAGAATAACAAGTAGTGTATTCGACAATTAAGAGTCTCATACGCTCATACACTTGCAGATATAACAAAGCACTACATCGAAACCAAACTCAATAACTTATAACGAAACCTGAACGACAATGTCTACATCCACTGAAACGAACGTTGAGAAGACTCGCTTGGCTGGCCCCAATGATTGGGAAGCCTGGAATCGAGCGTTCCAAATTCGAGCTATGGCGAGCCATATCTGGCAAAACGTCGATCCGGACCAGGAAAAAGCTTTCCTGACCGAACCGGATGCGCCAAATCCGTCAGACTACAGACGACAGCCTGTAGTTCACCAGACTCGAGGAGGATCTTCGGCCTCTACAATTACGGTCGGAGACACCTCAGAATCTCTTGCAGTGGACAGGAACGGACTTTCGTTCAGCACGGCGTGGGCCGTTTATACGCATCAGCACAAAAGATACAAAGATCAAGAAACTGGTATCGAAAAGCTGAGAGTGTGGGTCATGGATACCGTGTCCCAACACTATCTCGAAAGTGCTTGCGAGCCTGTCGAAACGATCACACAATGGTACTCCAATCTTAAGGAGCAGTGTGGTCAGTCAGAGCAAGCGACCAAGTCGAGAGCCAGGGAGGAATATCGAGCCGCCATTAAGCCGTTGACGAAACCTCCCAAGGACTTCGAGGCTTGGGTAAATAAGTGGGAACATTCAATGAGCCACGCCAAACAAAAGGGAGTTGCAGATGCAACTGATACCCATGTCTGGTTTGAGGACCTCTCAATAGCTCTCAAAGAAATGCCAGGTTTGGACTCATGGGTCACCGCCTACGGGGTCTCGGCGAAAGCCGAGATACGAGAGGGAACCCTTTCTTTCCGGACCCTCGCTAATGACCTTCGTGAGGAAATGAGACGAAGGAGTAAATCTAGCAAAAGCTCGAATTTGAGAATTGCTAGAGGAGCCTTCGGTCCCACCTTTTCGGGACTCTCAGAGGAGAGCCTGGACGACCGAGGAAAGGGGCACGCTTCGACCCGGTCTGACGATGAGTCACGAGGCAAAGGAAGATCGGGGAAAGTGAGCCCCAACAAGCGGAAGCGGCAGTCTACAGAAGGACCGAGTCGCGGGCAAACTTGCCAAGCTTGCGGGCAGC